>APFE031674815.1:17136-56973 GCA_000404065.3 Pinus taeda
TAATATCAAGCTATCCATGGGAGAATATGTATTGAATAGTCCTATGCTTTCTATTCCAATGGGTGGTGTTGATGTTGTGCTAGGAGTCCAATGGCTACAATCTTTGGGTACGATAGCTTTTAATTTTCAAGAACTTTTCATGAAATTTTATTGGGAAGGAAAGGAAGTTGAATTAAGGGGTATCACAGGGAAACCAGGAAACATAATCAGCTCCAACGGCATGACAAAGCTTCTAAAGAAAGAACAACGGGGCATAATTACACAATTATGTTCACTAGAAGTTCCCACATTGAAATCATCTTTTTCTCCATATCTCCAAAAAAGTCTTGGACAATCATTCCAAGGTGTTTGAGACTCCCAAAGGCCTCCCACTTATTCATGATCATGATCATGCTATTCATTTGATTCCAAGAAGTGTTCCTCCAAACATCAAGCCTTACAGATATCCCTATGCCCAAAAGAGTGAAATTGAACGTATGGTTGTAAAAATGCTAGAGGCTGGTATAATTCAGCCTAGTCAAAGTTCTTTCTCTGCTCCAGTAGTACTGATGCACAAGAAGGATGGATCACATTGCATGTGTCCAAATTATAGGGAGCTCAACAAGCTCACGATCAAAGACAAAATTCCAATTCTTGTCATTGATGAATTATTGGATGAATTACATGGAGCAATTTACTTCACCAAGTTGGATATTCATTCAGGATATCATCAAATCATAATGAAGACTAAAGACATTCCGAAAATAGCATTTAGAACTCATGAGGGTCATTATGAATTTTTGGTCATGCCTTTTGGCCTTACCAATGCACCTTCTACATTTCAAGGTTTGATGAATTCCATTTTCAAACCCTTCCTTAGAAAAATTGTGTTAGTATTTTTTGATGATATACTAATCTATAGCAAGTCTTGAGAGGATCATGTTCAACATGTTGACAAGGTGCTCAAACTATTGGAGGAGAAACAATTATATGCAAAAACCTCCAAATGTTTCTTTGGAGTATAGGAGGTGGAATATCTGGGTCATGTTGTATCTCATGAAGGTGTTAAGGTAGACCCTAGAAAAATTAAATTCATTAAGGAATGAAAAATCCCCACATCCATAAAGCATCTGCGACGATTTCTCGGGTTGACAGGGTATTATCACAATTTTGTTAAGAATTATGGGAAAATAGCAGCACCTCTAACAACATTACTGAAGAAAGATGAATTTTCTTGGACTCTAGGAGCAAGAAAAGCCTTTGAATACCTTAAAGAAGCAATGTGCCAAGCACCGTATTAGCTACGCAAAAATTCACAAAAACATTTATTGTTGAATGTGATGCCTCAAGAAATGGAATTGGCGTTTTTTAATGCAAGAAGCAAGACCCATTTCTTTTGAAATTTGTCTAATCAAAGGAAAGTATTTACACAAAGCTATTTATGAGAAGGAAATGTTGGCAATAATACCTGCACTTAAGAAATGGCGACCTTACCTAATGGGAAGACACTTCAAGGTAAAAACAGATCATGATAGTCTTAAATACTTTTTAGAATAAAGATTATCTTCAGAAGAGCAACAAAAATGGGCCACAAAGATGTTGGTTTATGACTTTGAAATCATCTACAAAAAAGGGAAGCAAAATGTTGTTGTAGATGCACTCTCAAGAAAGGATGAGGACGTGAAAACATTTCTTTGTGCCATCTCTATCATCCAACCAAATTGGATAAACAAAGCAAGGGGTGAATGGAAGCATGACGAAGAAGTGCGGACACTCATTCAAAAGTTGCAACAAGGTCCCAGTACCTCTAATACATTTAGCTAGAAATATGATTCGTTATGGTACAAAGATCGCTTATACCTCTGTAAGAATTCCCAACTCAAACAAAAGATTCTTCTGGAATTGCACACCTCTCCCTTAGGAGGGCACT
Source organism: Pinus taeda (assembly GCA_000404065.3). NCBI lineage: Eukaryota > Viridiplantae > Streptophyta > Pinopsida > Pinales > Pinaceae > Pinus > Pinus taeda. Next base: position 19,046 of record APFE031674815.1, read on the forward strand.
TAGGATTTTTAAAAACTTATCATAGGGTTAAGAAGGAATATTTTGGGATGGCCTTAAATCTGATATTCAAAGGTTTGTGGCAAAATGTTTGGTTTGTCAACAAAATAAAGTTGAGACAATTAAGACCTCGAGTCTGTTACAACCTTTATCCATTCCAAGTCAACTTTGGGAGGAGGTTTCAATGGATTTTATCACAGATTTACTCAAGTCTAAAGGAAAGAGTGTCATCATGGCGGTAGTTGATAGACTTACCAAGTATGCACACTTTTGTGCATTATCTCATCCATTTAAAGCCAGTATAGTTTCTACTGCATTTATGGAAACAACTCAAAAACTACATGGAAACCCAAAGATTATTGTAAGTGAAAGAGATCCCATTTTCACTGGAAATTTTTGGACTGGATTATTTTCTTTTCTGGGTACTCAGTTAGCTCATAGTTCGTCTTGTCATCCTCAATTTGATGGGCAAACTGAGATAGTGAACAATTGTTTGGAAGGATATCTTTGTTGCTTTGTATCTGATAAACAAACATAATGGGTCAAGTGGTTGCCTCTCGCTGAATGGTGGTATAACACTTCCTTCCATACCGCAGCAAAAATGACCCCATTTATGGAACTTTATGGATATCATCCACTGTCCATCACAACATCTTTAAGAGAGAATTCTAAGGTTCAAGTAGTGGAAGATCACATCGAGCATCAACAATAGGTTCTCCAACTCTTAAAGGATAACCTCACTTTGGCGCAGAATAGAATGAAAGAACAAGACGATCAACATCGTAGCGAAAGAAGTTTTGATACAAGTGACTGGGTATTTATACGACTACAACCATACAAACAAATGTCCGTCAAGCAAGCTAAGAAGGATAATAAATTATCACCAAAGTATTATGGTCCGTACAAGGTGCTGCAAAAGATTAGTACTATGGGATACAAATTGGAGCTTCCTGCATCTTCCCGAGTGCACCCAGTTTTCCTTGTTTCATGCTTAAAGAAGGTTATAGGTGACAAGCTCCCAATTCAAACAATATTTCCAGAACTTGACGAGGAAGGAAAAATCATATTGGAACCTAAAGCAGTCATAGAAACAAGAACTCGGCAGGTACGAAATCGATCAATTTCAAAGTATCTCTTCAAGTGGAAGAACTTATCCGTTGAAGATTCCACATGGGAGGATGAGAATTTTAGACAGAAGCATCAAGAACTACTCAAGCGTTGAGGACAACACTTTTTTGAAAAGGAGGGGCATGTTAGGTCGCTACAATACTAGTGATTTCCCCATTACTATTGTCATTGTAGCCCCTTATTGTTGTTGTTGTGCCCTAGTTGTCCCCACATTGTTATTATTGTGCCCCATAGAAGCGCACTATGGTTATTGTTGTGCCCTTATATTATTATTTTTATGTCGGCTTTGATTATATTGTGACCACTTAGACTCCTGTATATAGAAAGGAGGTTTTTTCATTTGAATCATCCAAGAATTTTTCATTTGTGTAATGTAGAGGAGGTTTCCCCCTCGAAGAGGTTGATTTTGAAGTCGTTTACCTATCTTTTCTTCTATTTTGTGAACTGGTTGCATAACAGAAAGCTCTTGAATGTAGAAAGCCTAGCAAATTGAAAGAGTCTCGTATGCAGAGGATGTCAAGGAAGATCTCCAATTAGTGAAGATATGGATGGTGATGTTGAATTCATCCTTTTTGCATTCAAGGATGAAGAGTCCCTAGAGGGCATCCTCATTAAGGAATTTGATTTAAATAATCCATCTAATGTTTGTCAATATGCAAGTACACATGAAGGAAGAAGCAACCCTATTGTTGTTGCAAGTCAAGAACAAGACAACAATAACATTTTTGTAGCATTTAAAAAATACTTTGAAGGAGAGGATGGAAATGAAAGTGCCATAAGAGTGTAAGAGATTACAACTCACTAGGTGGTTGGAGACAGTGAAACAAAGGTCGAAGTAGTAACCATATCAATGATTGAAAGAGAATGCAACCATAGATCATTTACAAACTTTGAAGGCATATTCAAAGTGAAAAGTTTGAAGGAGTTGCAACAAAGTGAATGAGAACACTGCAAAAATAGAGGAGGTTGCAAATGAAGACAAAGGAATTGAAGAGCAAAATAGCCTTATCAATTGAGAAGTTTCTCCCAAATTTCCACTCATTGTAATATTTGTATTTTCATTTAAAATTGCATTTTCCCATAATTAATACATTGTTTCAAGCCCTATTGTTTCATGTACAAAATGTATACACTTTTTAAAAGCATTACTATTTAGCAATATTCTGTGTATTTATATATATAAAATAATAATGATATTCACTTGACCATGATAGATAACCAATCTAAATCCATCTTAACTCCAGATCTACCATATGTGTTTGATGGTAACTGATATATAACCAACCTAAATACATCTTAACTCCAGATCTACCATATGCGAGAAGGATCACCTCTTGAAGTGAAAACCTCTTTTCCACTTAAGTAAAAAGTTGCTCTCTGTAATAAAGTTTTTTCAAAAAATTTCAAATAATCTTTATATAAATTTTATTCTATTAAAAATATAAATTTTATATCTAATAATTTAGTTTTCTAAAATAATTTTTTCAAATTTTTTGTTCGTTCCGTATATCTTTACACCTTTAAAACCCATTACAAATTTAGAGTATTTTCATTGACCATTAAATTAGAAAATTTACTTCCGAACTTCTTGTGATATTGTAAATGCTCTTTCTGTACTCATGTTTCTTCTTTATAACATCATACATGCACATCATTATGCTTCTCAAAAGGACATACATATCAATTCACTTTTACTTTTTAAAATTACCATAATTACAAGTATGATTATGTACCTTGTAAGTTTTCGGTATATATGATTCACTATATAATCATAAAAGCTGCTTTAAAAAAACATGGTGGTCGAGTAATCGCGTTTCAATAAGGTCGCATTTGAAGCAGTTAGTTTTTTTTTTTAAATAATACAAAGTTATTAGAAATTTACTAAATTAAGTATAAGCATGTTTATTTACTTTTAAGAAATTGGGAGACCTATGCCATGTAAGAAATATTGAAAAATTTGTAATCCAAATGATGAGTTGCTTTAAAAATACTGACCCTTATATTTTTTAGTATGAAAAAATTATAATATATATATAAATATAATTATTAATTTTTGTTTTATAAAATTTTTAGAAAAATTAAATAATAAATACAATATTTTTTCCACTTTCTTATGAATTTTTTATTTTATTTTTATTGTATTAATTTATTTATAATATATAATATGGTTAACTTTAAAATTTATAAATAAATTATAAATAGATTATAATATGAAATAAATAATGTTTAATTTATTTTTAAGGGTTAATTTAATTGGTCAAGTCATATTGTTAAAGTATTTTATTAACGGGAGGTTATGGGGTTAATTTTTCTTGAGGTTTTTGGGGTTAGGCTTTATTAATAAGTCAATGAGATGTGATCCTTTCGAGTGGATCTGCTCAAATATTTCCTCAGAAAAAAGCTCTGAGGGTTAGCTCAATTGGTGGAGGTCTCGTTGCTAAAACACCTTGCCATTTGGAGGTCATGGGTTCAATTCTCTTTGATGCCCTCAAGGTTAGGCTCAAATCAGTTTGGTTGCGGGTTGTGGTTCCTTCGAGTGGACCTACCCATTTTCCACAAAAAAAAAATTTAAAAATAATGCTAAATTTAATAATAAAAGAATTTATAAGAAAATTGTGAAAATTGTTTTTTTTTTTTTTGAAAAATGTATTGAATTTTTCTTCACTTATCTATTAACCATAACATATTAGGATTTACTTATAACATACATTTCAACTAAGTAATAAAATACACTTTTGAAATTTAAACAATCTTTTATGCATTTAAGTTTTCTTACATAGTGTCTTTATAATGAATTAATTTCATATCTTTCTCTCCATATGTACATAATGTCAATTCGGTTTATCTCAAGTGGTTAGGATGAATGATTGTTATTCTCGTTACCCAAATTCAATTTCTACTAGTGATTTGATGAGCTTTATTATAATGACTTCAGCCTTGTTGTTGAATTTGAGTAGTCCCTCAAGGGCCAAAACATGTATATTCTTCATATAATATATATTATATATATATATATATATATTAGAGAGAGAGAGAGAGAGAGAGAGAGAGAAATGGAAACTCTTTTGGAGACTTCAGACCCTTTTGTGTTGTAATATGATTTACAAAATTATTGTGCCATTCATTTGAAGTTGATTTTCATTGAATTTATTTTAGAAGAATAATTTTGGTTTCTACAAGGTAGACATATCCATGATGTGGTGGTTATTGTGTAGGAAACCATCCATTCCATCAAGATGAACGAGAAGGTATTAATTATGTTAAAAATAGATTTATCAAAAGCATATGATAGGGTTAGTTGGACCTTCCTTAGATTGGGTTTCTTTAAAATAGGTTTTGAATCCTTGGTGATAAATTGGATTATGGGTTGCATCCAATCAATTTCCTTCTCAATTTTAATTAATGGGTCCCCTTCTAGTTTTTTCGACACTTTTAGTGGTTTGAAATAAGGGCATCCCCTATCTCCTCTTCTATTTTTTATTGTTATCAAATCCTTAAGCAAGTTAATTCATCTTGCAAAATAATCCCCAAGGGTTAGCTCAATTGGTCGAGTTCTTGTCGCCAAAGCATATCACTAATAGGAGGTCATAGAGTCAATTCTCCTCAATGCCTTTGGGTTTAGGCTATGCTAATAATCCATTGGGATGTGATCCCTTTAGATGGATCTGCCTAGATATTTCCTTAGAAAGAAAAAAAAAATCATCGTGCAAAATGAAACGGTTCTCTATTAGGAGTTTTGGCCTCTCCCAACGAAGTAACCAAACATGTATGTTTTTTCTTTTGACAGAAACGGTTATGGGGTATTTATATTCATCCTGGCTTAGAAGCCGAAAATCTGTTGACATTGAAGACTTCTATGTCTTGGTGCATCTCTCTGATAAGAATGAGAATGTTGTTAAATCTTGAAGTCTTTTTCTTTGATAAGGATTCTAGTTTTTCAATTTCAGAGATATTCCCCCATTTGAAGATACAAACAAATTTGCTTAGAATCAGGCAGAAAAACATGACAGAAAGCAGCTTATGGAATAGGTTCCCATGTTTCTTCTTCGTCTTTTATCTTGACCCCGGCAGAAAGAAGGACTGCTTTGTTGGCTTCCTTGTCCACCTGTTTGTTATGGGTTCTCAGCATGTGGAAATAATTCAGCTTCTGGAAAGCGTTTCCCAAGCCTTTGATTTTGGATATCAATCTAGCTAGATTAAGATCCAGCGCTGGGGAGTTGGAGATCATTGCGTTTATAAGGACCTGCGAGTCGCCTATCACAATAGCTTCCCTTATGTTTAGTTCTTTGAGGGTCTTTAGGCCTTGGAAGAGGGCCAAAGCCTCAGCTTGAATGCTGGAAGCATGGCCAAGTCCCCAAGAGAAGGAGTGAATTTTTTCTCCCAGTGGATTTACAACAACACCTCCTGCTCCTGCTCTGCCCGGATTGCCCTTTGCTGCTCCATCAAAGAAGAGAGAGTGTCTTGAGTGCGATTTGAGCCAGTCATGGAATTCAATTTCAGGTCTCCTTATTTTCCAGCTTTAAGAGTAGGAACGATTATAACCGCTGGTTGAAATTGCAGATCTAGGGATGAACCCTAGTCAATGTCCTGTTGGCTGAGGTTGGAGTCATCTTTTATTTCTATCAAACACGCCTTTATTTGGCATTTAATTTTGATTTCTAAGACCTTATGGTTCTGGATAGCATTTCTGAAAATTCTTCTGTTCCGTTCAAGCCATATCTGCCAACAAATGATCTTTGGAAGGATGGCCCATGCAGATTTGATAACCTGGTTTTTGGAAGGCTGTCTGGGGTATCTATTTGTCCAATTTGAGAAGAGATCCACAATAGAGCTTGGCACAAGGAAGTTGGGATCCAAGCTGTTGATAAGGGAGGCCCAGATCTGTTTGGAAAAATTGCACTCAAGCATTAGGTGTAATGTTGTTTCTGCGTTTTCTGTGCACAGTGGGCATCTGGAGGGGCCATGAAAGCCTTTCCTCTGCAGCATGTCATAAGTTATAATTCTACCGTGGCAAAGGAGCCAAGCATAGAAATCAATTTTGGGCCAAAAAGGGACATGCCAGACTCCCTGCCACGGTGTTGGGTTAGGGGAGACATGTGGCTTCTCGATCAGGTTGGAGTAACCTTTAGAGACATCGTATCCACTTTCCTTCAGCCCCCATCCTTTCGTATATGTTTTCTTAATATGCGTGGGTGCCAGGCCGTGTAGAAGATCCAATAGCGCGGTCCATTCATTAGTCAACTGAGCCGGAATCTCGATTCTTTTCTAGCCTGCCCATATGGAGTCACTCCAATGGGAAATGTCCCACAACAAGCTCAGCCCTTCACTATTCATCCAGCAACGCAAATCGGTTAAGGCGGCTCTGTCTTTAATTGGTTCCTTGTTCATAATTCTATCAGTCCATATATTGATTTTTTTCCCATTTCCTGGGATCCAGAAGGAGTTCTCTTTAATCAAGGAAGCCACTTTAGTATACAATTTGAGGAAAGACGAATTTGGCAGCTGAGTCACATTTTCTAAACAACTTGTGCGTGGGCCTCTGAAATACTTTTTCCAAAGAGCCAATTGGGCCCAGCCTGGCTTGGGTGCGATGATCCTCCAGACAATCTTGGCTGCCATAGCCACATTTTGCTGACTGAGATTTTTGAAGTTTAGTCCACCCTCCCACAAAGGCTTGGAAATGGTTTCCCAGCTGATAAGGGGAATCGTTTTTTCATTATGTTTTCCGCCCTTCCAAAAGAACTTGCGCATGAATTCTTCCATCTTTCTTAATATGAATGCCGGAGCGAGAAGCCCAGTAAATTGAAATAGAGGGAGGCTGAAGAGCACGGATTTTATTAGGACCGCTTTGCTAGCAGCGTTGAGCCAGGAAAAGCCCCAGGCTTGAATTTTGGACTTGAATTTCTCAAGCTGGGGAAGCCAATCTTTGATTGAGTGTCTCTTATGGAGAACAGGAAGGCCCAAGTATTTGAACGAGGTCCATGAAGAAGAGGTTGCAAACCCCAAGCATCTTGAAAATAGCAGAGAGAGTTCTGGGCGTAGTATTCCAGCTGAAGATGTGACATTTATTCTTATTTATAGTGCTGCCTGAGGCCTCACTGAATTTTTCCAGCACAACTTTAAATTTGGAGGCAAAGAAAAGAGAGGCGGTGCCTAATAGAAGGGTATCATCCGCGAATAAGGCATGGTTTATGTTTTTAATCCCTCTAGTGATACACAACCCATTAATTTCTTGGTCTTGCATCTTTTTATCTAGCAGGAAGCTGAGAACTGAAGCTTGGATGACAAATAACAGGGGGGAGAGAGGACACCCCTGCCTAAGTCCTCTCGAGGCTTTGAAAAATTCAGTGGCTCTTCCATTTACAATGGGGGGAAATCCAAGGCTCTGAGATGCATGCCCGGATCCATTTTATGAAATTTGCTCCAAAACCAAACCTGCACATGACTTTGAAAAGAAATCTATGATTTACTCGATCAAAGGCATTTTCTAAATCGAGTTTGATCACCATACCTTGTTCCTTTCGGAGAATACTTGAATGTATTTCCTCTTGGACGAGAGTGAAGTTGTCCACAACCTGCCTTCCCTGGATGAAGCCTCCTTGATTTTTCGGAATTATTCTAGGCAGAATGGGCTTCAGTCTATTTGCAATGACCTTGGTGATTAATTTGTACCCAGTGTTTCATAATGAGATCGGGCGGAATCTGCTAAAGTTGTTGGCCCCTTTTTCCTTTGGTATGAGGGCTAAGAAGGCATAATTTGTGATGCTGCCTATTTTCTATGTATTTTGAGACTTTTGTATCATTTTAAGAAGGTCCTTTTCAACAATCGGCCAACAGATTTGGAGGAACCGGGCGGAGAAGCCATCTAGCCCTGAGGCCTTGTCTGGGTCCATGTCAAAGAGAGCCCTTTTAGCTTCCTCTTTAGTGATTTTGGCCTCTAGGATCCCGTTCATACAAGGAGAGATAGATTGAGGGATAATGTCTAGTAGATCTTGGTGATGGAGAGACTCCTGATCATCACTGTACAAGTTTTGGAAATGAGAGAAGGTTGCTTTCTTAATGTCTGCGAATTCCTTGTGCATGTCATTATCTTCCTTGATCTCAGAAATGGTGTTGAAGCATTTCCTGGCCTGGGCCTGCTTGTGAAAGAAACCTGTGTTCCTGTCCCCTGCTTTGAGCCAAAGGTTTCGTGAATTTAATCTCCAATATTCTTCTTTAGCTAAGCAAGCCTTATGATATCTCTGTTGCAGCTGAGTTTCTTGATCTATCATCTCCTCTGTGACAATAGCGCTCTCCATGTGGGTTTGATGAGAGACAAGAGAGTCTTTGATGGCTTTCCTTTCAGTTGTAGGATTGGATAGGGTTTTGGCCCAACGTTTCAGAGCTCCTTTTACCCTTCTGAGCTTTTCCTCCCAGATGAAGAAGGGTGAACCTTTGACAGGCTGGCTCCAACAATCTTTGACTGTTTGCATGAAAAGAGGCTCCTTAACCCAAAGGGGGCTAAACCTAAAGGGAATGGGTCCCAGATCTAGATGGGCAAGGAGCTCTAACTTTACAGGCTTATGATCCGAGACGCTGCTAGCAAGAATGTGCATTCTGGGTTCTAAACCAAGTAACAGGAAAGAGCTTTGAATGAAAAATCTATCTAGCCTGGTAGCAATATGTCCAGGACCTACTCTTTTGTTGGACCAAGAGAACTTACTGGATGAGGGCTTGATGTCCAGTAAGTCCCAATCTTGCAAAAGATCCTCCGCCCATTCTCTTGCCGGATCTCGGACTACACTTCCTCCCCTTTTTTCATTCGAATGGAGGGTGAGGTTGAGGTCTCTAGCAATGATTGTATTTTCCAGGTTTGTCAAGTCTGCCTGTCATCTTATAGTGTCCCAACAATCCTTTTTCTCCCGGATATTGACTAGAGAGTATACATTGAAGAGGCTGAAGATTTCCTTTGTGTCCAGATTTTGCAATTTTAGCAGCAACCAATGCATGTTGCTTGCTTCAAAGATGATTGCATATTTATTGGGATTCCATAGTGTACCGATCCCTCCCGAGGCACCCCTGGCAGAGATTGCTCTTGCTTCACTTTTGGACCACAGATTTTGCTTACTTGCGGGAAGACTTTGTCTTCCAGCTTGGTCTCCTAGACGAGAAGTATGTTTGGAGCTTTTGTTCTTATTAAGTTTCTTATTGCTTCTTCCTTCACTTTACTCCCCATACCTCTGCAATTCCAGGAGATGACCTTCATTATTTATATTTCTGATGGGCTCCCCTGGAGCCTTGAGGCTGATTTTTCAACATCTTGGGCTTTGAGGCTAGCAGTTTTTCCAAAGTTAGCTGGCTGCCCTGAAGCTTGTCTTTGTAGGTCTGCTGCTCTGTTTTTTCTTTGTCTATTTTACGGCCTCTTGTAGATCTTCTTACGAGGTTTGGGACTCTCATATTTCTCCTTCTTCTTCTGTCTCATCAGTTTCCTGCTCTTCTTCCTCATCCTCTAAGGCCATGCCTTTGGGGTTTTCAGATTCTTTGGGGGAAGCTGATGGAGTTCCTTTACTTGGAGAGACTCGTTTGTGGATTTCTACCTCCAGTGTGTCTTCTGTCGGCTGGCTTAGAGGGTCAAATTTATTTTCTTGCATCTTTTTTGGAGGGGGACGTTGGACATTAACCTGGGGATTGCCTTTGCCAAAGGATCCAACCTGTTTCTGCCCCTTGTGATTGGCTCTTGCTCGCTTGACTTGGTTCCAACCCTCTTCATTCCCTTTCTCTGGCTCTATATTGGTCATATAGTTTCTGGCAAAGTGCCCATAAACGTGACATTTCCTGCATTTGAATGGCAACTATTCATAATCCAAGATCTGCACATGAGACCAGCTGTCGACTTTGATTTTGATTGCCTCTGGTAGTCCCACCTCTAGATCTACCTCTACACAAATCCTGGCACAGTCGTACTGATCCTTGTTGCTTGCCCGATCTATGATTTTTTCGAGGGAGTTGCCAATGTGCTTCAAGGAGTCCCAGTTCCAGTAGTGTACTGGCAGATTTGGGAGACGAACCCATTCCAGAATAGCTTTGGGAACATCGACCGCCGGATCAAATTCCAGGGTCCATTTGTTCAGATAGAGTCCCTGACGACCCATGAAATACGGCCCATTTCGGAAGATCAGGTCTTTGTCTTCTTTGGAGGTGAATTCGAAGAGAAAATACCCTCACCCTAAAAAGTATGAGGTTACACTTTGATTAATCAGAGGCTAATCAGAGGCGCCCAATTCCTATTAACCCATTGCTCAGTAGTTTTCAGAGAGGTCCAAAGTCCCGTGAATTGGCCAATGAGTCCACGATCTGCCAGAGACAGGGCAACTTGAATGGTGGTCTCCGGAGGCAAAGAGATCTCAGGAATTTCATTGAGTTTCTTAATGAATTTTGATACATCACTTCTTTTCTTCGGAGGCAAGCCGGCCAGGAGCTAATTGAAAGCTTCAAAGACAGGATCAGGGGGCGGATCCGTATGGTGGCCCAGCGACTCCATAAGATCTGACCATATGCCGGTTGCCACAGGGGCAGCCACGCAGTATTAGCTGAACCCTAGCCAGAGAATTTGTTGGCTGTTTCAGATTGGGGTCAGGTCTTCAGCAGAAAGGCCCGCAGAAAGGAGGAGCCGCAGAGAGCAGGTAGATCCGTAGGCATCCAAGCCCGCAGAGGGTCGCGGAAGGATTCGAGGCTCTCAGATTGCAGAGCAGCATGGTGTCAATCAAACATGTATGTTTTTGTTGATAATGTTCTCTATTTTACCAACGGTGTGATAGAAGATATCAGAGGAATCAAATATGCATTGGATTGTTTCTACACCACTACTAGAATGGATATTAATAAGGAAATGTCATGTGTTTTGAATGTGGGAATATCAATACCTTTTCCTTTTAGGTTTGAAGACTTCTTCCCTTTCATTGCGGAAGCATTTGGTGGAAGGTTTGAAATATCTGGGTTTTTTTCTAAAGCCAAATGGCTACAAGGTATCATAATGGACATGGATCTTAAAGAAGGTGGAATATAAATTGTCATTATGGGTAAATATATGCTTATCTAGAGGAGGAAAACTTGTGCTTCTAAAGTAGTCCTAGAAAGTATTCCATTATATTGGATCTCCATATTTGTGGTTCCTAAATCGATCCTCTCTAAGTTCAAACAGGTGAACTTTCATATTTATTGGGGAGGCTCAAAGGATTTGGGAATTCCTCTATCTAATTGGAGAAAGGAAACATCCCCAAAGTCATTGGGTGGATGGGGTATCAAGAAAATATTTCTCTTCGCCAAACTACTGGTGACAAAAATTCTATGGAGACTCACCCAGAACGATGCATTATGGGTTCGAGTAATGAAGTCCAAGTATCTTCCACCCCTCTCTATTATTGATTGGTTAGATCCCCATCCATGTTTGTTAAAGGTTCAGTTGTGTGGAAGGTCGTGGTGGATTCTTTCCCCCTTGTTTATAAATTGGGTTGCTTGGAAAGTTGGTAATGGAACAAGTCAAAATTGGTGAAGATCCTTGGTTCGATGCATAGAATCACTTTAGGTTGTCAGAGGAACTAGTTAGGATTTTAAATGAAGCTCGAATGTATGTCCTGATGGATGCAAAGGCCCAGTGTCCCTAGCTTTTAAGAAGAGCTAGATGGAAATCCTCTTATATATTAGGTATCACAGGTAGCCTTGTAGAGGAATGGAATACATATGTGGTTCATTTTGATTCAAACTTTGTGAGAATTTACAAGAATGGTGAGGACTCATTAGCATGGTCAAAGAATCTGATTAATGGTGAATACACAGTGAAGCCAGGTTATAAAACTTGATGTGAAGAACTATTTGTGGTTGAAATTCATTGGAAGTGGATTTGGTTGTGAAAGATTCATGCCCCTCTCAAAAGTAAGATATATTTATGGTTAGTCTTAAGCAACAAACTATTTTTGTGGGAATATTGCTAAAAGCACAGTTGGTTTGGCCATAGATTTTGTCCTTTATGTAAATCCAAGGAATCATTTGCAATGCGCCTCTTGGTTGGATGCTCATATACTGCAGGTTTTCTCTTTAAAATACCAAGACCTTAAACAAAGAGCTTGTTAGGACAAAGAACCATTACCATAAGTCCTCAGTCTTGGATTTTTAATAGTATATTTTAGGTTTGGAAGATATTTCATGTATTTTGGTTGGTGGAATAGAAATTCTAGCATCTTCGGGATTTTTGACATCTCATTGGAGATCACTATTGCTTCTATTTTGAGAATGACCAAAGACTATGGGGTAAAGAAATAGATAGAAAAAATCCATATTTCTAGTCATGCCTACTCTTAAAGCTAGCATCCCTTGGGGATTGTTTATGGGGCTTGCTAATATGACCCCCCAATTGTGGAACTACAATGGTGTTTTTCCCAACACATAATCATTACATACATGTTCAATATTCCCATAGTTGGTGAACAAAACAATAAGCTCAATTTCTAGGCTTTAGACCTTGAAGTGGTGAAAGACGAAGGTTTAAAGAAGCTTCAAGTCTTTGGTGATCCCAAGCTAGTTATCAAATGGGAAAATAAGAGATATCGATGAAAAAAATTGCTTGGGCACTCTCTTGTAGTTTAATTAGGAATCCCTTCAACTTTTTAAATAGTTTTCCTTCAAACACAATAATAGAAAATTAAATGAACAAGCTAATATACTATCTAAAGAAGCCCTTTAGCTACCACTGAGCACTTTCAATATGTGACAATCCATTAATAATGAGGTGACATAATCTATGGATATGATAATATAAATACTTTTTCCTATTTACTTTTTGTCCTAAAAGATTCTCAACAACATGAATGAATAAGAGGACTCCTATAATATCCATTAGAGATGGTGGAATATGTCATTAAATATGTTGGTAGGTGGATATCAGTTTTTTCGATTCATAGTGCATAAGAATTGTAAAGTGTTATTGTTCAAATCTATTTTGGCTTGGAAAGCCCTCTTTAGTGTCATAACATGTATATTTTATGTATGAATGCATGTTTATTTCTATTGGGAAAAATATATAAGAAGAGAAGGTATTAAACATCTAAACTACATTTATGTAATATTTTTCCTTAAAACTTATTAAGTAGATAAGTAAAATTGTAAAGCAAACAAGTAATTCCTTATCTTTTATTAAAGTTCACATAAATCAATGTTGGAGTTAGTGGACATTACTAATCATCATCGTTGTATGTAGAATAGTAATGATGACTTAGTAGTTTTATAACATAAAATTTAGGGATACACAATTTTACACATCAATGTGGACAATTTCCACCCCACAACCACACTTAAAAATGTTCCACTTACAATCCATTTTCAAGTGACATTTTAAGATAGATAGGCTTGGGTATTGGTGATTAGAGAATTTTAATAGGATGAGAAATTAGGTTGTGTGCTATATGGAAAGATTCAATTATTTGATAGTTTGAATTTCACTATAAATTTTCATACCAATCTCACTTCACCCATGAATATACCACAAGAATTAGAGGTGAAAAAAATATAACCACGTTTTGATCCTTTATCCATAAAATGTTAGTTTTTGGTAGTGTTGGATAGGTGTTATAGTCTCAAAATGTGTTGAATAGGCTAAAGAACACGAGATCTCCAAAACCCATAAAATGTTTCAGGAGAAAACACCTCGAGACCACGCAATTAAGTTAATTTATCAATAGTTAAAAGATGCCTAGGTCTAATTTAGAAAAATTGATTAATTAACAACAATTAATTAAGAAATATCGAGAAATCTCTAGAGACTCACTCGGATCGAGTCTAAGATTAGCTTAGTCGTTGATAAAGATATAATCATGGCCGTTGGTGATCCAGTGAGAGATTATAAGAGCAGATCGATGGGGAAGGAGATAGACACATTGAGCAAGAGGGAGAGTGAGTTCCTTAGCAAATCAAACTATCTAATGTAGTGATTCAGTAAGGAAGAAGAGCTCAATCCAGAGAAAAAATGATTGAGGGAGAAATAACAAAGTTCTGATGGAGTTCTAGTGTTGGAGATTCAACAGAAAGGAGGCCATTATTTTCTCAGTGAGGCTGCGCAGAAGCTTCAAAGGGCTAGCTTTACTCAACTAGAAAGGAGATCGATTCAAGGGCTAGAGTCTAGGAAAATCTCCAAGAAGACAAGCAAGTTATTTCCAGAGGCAGAGTTAGGCATAAAGATAGATTATAGTAGTTCCATGGGCAGTGCTGTGAAAATTTCTGAATCTACACATCATAAATCCTACTGTAATCACTGGTTTATCATCTCCTACTTGTTATTACATTTAACAAGTTATTTAATTTATAAACAGTGATGAAAAACACTATTGCAGACTATACTGACATACAGATCATAAACAAAAAATATATGAGATAAACACACAAGGGGCACCATTATTTTTGGACAACACATCCCCGGAAAAACCCAATGCAGGAAAATTGGTGCAGTAGATAGAGGGTTTGTATTATTAAGCAAGCAGAATTTGAGTACAATAGGTTACCTCTCACATCGGCTAACCTTTCAAAGAAATATAGGCATCAAGAAAAACATACGAGGGTTTACCTCATTCTCCAAGTCACAACTGATCCACTAAGTGGCCTGACTCAGGCAAAAATTGCAAAATCCCAGCACAATCACTACTTGGGCCATCGTCTTGCCTCTAGGAGAATTCGTCACCTATTTGGCTGGATCAATTTGCTGGAGGAAGACTATTGTTCAGCCCTCCCGGTTTAGAAGCTCGCTTCTCCAACAAAATCTCGAACTTCTGACGAATATCATGCACTACCACTGCAAGAGACCCTCTTGGTCTGTGTCAATACTGCGTGAGCCCCTTCCTAGATTACGTAGGTCTATGTGTTGCCTCTCTGATGCTATTGTTACCTCTCTGCCTGGTACTCTTTGGCTCGAAACTCCTTTCTGATCCAAATCTTTGCTTCTACCCCTCTCGCTGTAACTCAAATCACCTATTCAATTTTCTCAACAAACCTCACCCCAGAAAAATCGAACTGACTGATCACTTAGTGAATCTCCAACTGACCCTCAAGCCTCCTCTTATACTTTTCCTGTCAAGATTAAGTACCTAATCAATGGCTAAGATTAAAACAGACTTGATACTCGCCTCTTAGAAGCTTCTCACCCATATTTTTATTAATACCCATTAATATTTTTATTTTCCTAAGTTTAGACTTAGGAACCCATTAAAAATATTAATTATTTTAATAACTCACAATCTAGGTGGAATTTATCCATACAATTTATGAATCTTGGAGATATTATGTATTATAGCCCCTCCACAAATTTTTGGAGCTAGAGAACATTCGATGCTACCCAAAATCATCACTCTCTGTTAGCGAGGAATGTGCTATAGCAATACTTCTCAATAGAAGCATCACACTGATCCATGGCATTGGTCCTCTATGTTGTTGATGCTTGGCCTGCTGCCCTTCATCCACTGCACTATTGCATCATGTATTGCTATCCATGACACTGCCATTGTCATTGCTACATCTGTACTACAAATCCCTCTCAATATGTTGCATCATGTTGCCCATAGCACTACCACTGCTAACTAATGCACTGCAACTTAGTTGTTGAGAAGTAAGAAACTAAAATAAGTCACCCAAAAGCTGACATGTTGGTCAGTTTGGATACCCTGTGATGTTGAAGCTACCTTTGTTGCTAATCTTTGTTGACCCTCTATTGCTATTGTGTTGTTGCAATCTACTCTGTGCCTCCCGCACTACCGCAACCTCGACTACGCTTCTTTAGACTCTGGCACTCTAGCTCTGCCACTATTACTCCGTCATCCCTCCCACCAACTAGCTCCCATCAATCTGCTACTGTCATTAAGGGCTCCTGTAGCTGTATGTGATCCAAGAGTTTGGGCACCTCAAGGATCTTGCCCTTTTTGTGTAATTCTCTCGACTACAACTCTATGTCGTCCCACCTCTTCTCCAAAGGTGCATGAGCACTCATGGCACAATCCTCATCATCATTTCCCTTGTCATCTTTTGCTGGAGAAGCCTTTGAGTCAAACTTCTATTCCTTTCCCTTCTTCTGAGAGCACTGAGTGGCGAAATGTACCAATTCCCCACACCCGAAGCATATGAATTTGGCTATGTCTTTATTTTTCCTCTTCTGTTGCCCTGGTTGTCTTGTTGATGTGAGAGTTGCATCCTCCTCTTTCTCCTTCTTGACTCTGACTCCTTTACTGCTACTTCCTACCTTGGTTAACCACCTAATCTCTTCCTGTCAAAGAGTAGCCCACATCTCCTCCCAACTAGTGAGAGAAGCCCTACCCAAGATGCTCTAAACAAAGGTCTCCCAGACTTCAGTGACTGCATTCATGGCATTCCTGACCATGAACTTAGGATCTGGCGTAGATCCCATGGAAGTCAGATGGTCTCGAATCACTTACAACATGAGAAGAAAGGGATCCATTTCTTCTCCCTTTTGCATCCGATATTGTCTCAGCTGGTTCTCAAGCAACATCTTCCGTTGGATGGAATTTCCATCATACAATGTGGTTAAGGCCTCCCACATTTCCCTTGTTGTTTCCTTTTTCAGCAATATGTGGGATCACATGATCTTTGATCCCGTCCAAGATCATGCACTTCGCCTTCGCTTAAGCCTCCTCGTATTTCTTGATAAGATCAACATCGACCGATATAGCCACCACTTTCAAGGCATAATCCTTGATGCGATTCTTATCCAAGATTAGCAGGATCTTAGTGTTCCAGATGAAAAAGTTGGATGCTCCATCCAATCTGTCCTGATCCCCCAATCCATTGACTGCCATCTCTGCTCAAACAAGTGTAGTACAAGTTCTCTTCTCCCTCTCTTATTGTTTCCCCAGCAAGACTCGAATCTAGAATTCTTTGGCACTAGAAATCCTCTAAGGATCAAGTTCTTTCTAGACTCCCTCTAATTCATAATTTCCTTCACAGAAATCCTCCCACCAAATTTCGAATCGCTCCTCTCCAATCCTCCTTTGCTGCTGCTCAGAAACTCAGATATAGATTTATTTGGCAATTAATCTGCTAAGGTAGTGACTCCCTCTACCTCAGCTTTGTCTCCTCAAACACTATTCTACGCAAACAACAACAACGTCCCACTAGCACCAAAAATCGAATATGCACTACTTCTCCATCCCTAACAACTAGCTGACCTGAGCCCCTCAGGCTTTGCGTTGGCCCAGAGAGATGACGCAGTCACTGCGTGAGTGCCTCTCGAGTACTACATCACCGTCTACTGGCTCAGAATCCTGACACAGGCACTACATGAGCCTCTGTGTCACTCCTCTAGCTCTTCGTCACTCCTTCAAGTGCTCCTCTAGTTCTGAAACAATGTTATCACTCGGGATAATTGCTTCTCTGTAGCAATTTCACTTGATCTCTCAGTTGATGGCTTCACTGTCCTATGATTTTCAATCCTTTGATACCATGTGAAAATTTATGAATCTACACATCAGAAATCCTACTGCAATCACTAGTTTATCATCTCCTACTTGTTATTACATTCAACAAGTTATTTAATTTATAAAAGAGTGATGAAAAACACTACTGCAGACTACACTGACATACAGATCATAAACTGAAAATATATGACACAAACACACAAGGGACACTGTTATTTTTCGACAACGCGTCCTTGGAAAAACCCAAAGTGGGAAAACCAGTGCAGCAAATAGAGGGTTTGTATTATTAAGCAAGTAGAATCTGAGTACAACAAGTTTCCTCTCACACCGGCTAACCTTTCATATAAATATCAGCAAAAATAAATACATAAGAGGGCTTACCTCGTTCTCCAAGTCACAACTGATCCACTGAGTGGCCTGACTCTGAAAAACACTACGAAATCCTAGCATAATCACTGCTCGGGTTAGTGTCTTGCCTCTAGAAGACTGTGTCACCCCTTCTGCTAGATCGGTTTGTTGGAGGAAGACTGTTGTTCAACCCTCCAAGCTCAGAACCTCGCTTCTCCAATAAAATCTCGAACTTCTGAAAAATATCCTGCACTGCCACTGCAAGAGACCCTCTTGGTCTGCATTAGCATTGTGTGAGCCCCTTCCTAGGTTGTGTAGGCCTCTACATTGCCTCTCTGATGCTACTACTGCCTCTTTTCCTGGTACTCTTTGGTGCGGAACTCCTTTCCGATCCAAATCTATGCTCCTGGCCCTCTCACTGCAGTTCAGATCACCTATTCGATTTTCTTATCAAACCTTCCCCGAGAAAAATCGAACTGACTGATCACTTGGTGTATCTCCAACTGATCCTCAAGCCTCCTCTTATACTTTTCCTGTTGATGAATCAACGATCGAGATTAAATCCCTAATCAACGGATAAGATTAAAACATACTTGATCCTCGCCTCTTAGAAGCTTCTCACCCATATTTTTATTAATACCCATTAATATTTTTATATTCCTAAGTTTAGACTTAGGAACCAATTAAAAATATTAATTATTTTAATAACTTGTAATCTGGGCGGAATTTCTCGAAACGATTTCTGGATCTTGGATATCTTATGTATTCTATCCCCTCCACAATTTTTCGGAGCTATATCACATCCGATGCTACCCAAAATCAGCAAGTGAAAGTAGGGCATGCATAAGCATTATGCAGGGGCTGATGCACAGGCATCTCGAGTAGCCTAGTTGGGCCAAATTTGGGAGTCAGAACAATTGTGGAGTGAGGCAATTTATCTCACAAATATTATAGCCAGATTATCTTCGTAGGATTGTTAGTTTCGCATCTATATTTTTGTACTCATATTTAGTTTCTGAATAATAATAAAACAAACCCTCATCTGCTACATTAGTTTTCCCTTTGGGGTTTTTCTGGGGACCTTTTCCCAAAAATGATTGTGTCAATTTTATTATGTGTGTGCATCTATTTTTTGAGTTCCAACATTTTATTTATCTTCTACAAAATTTATTTGTGAAGAATTGTAGGGTGATTTATTCGGTATTAATCAGAAAATTAATAAATTGCTAACCAGTTAGAAGAGTAAATTACAATAGCTGCAATTCAAGGAAATTTCACATAAAAAAACCATGTCACCCTACCATTGAACCAAACAAACACCAAGGCTATGTCACTAACCATGAAATAAGAACTATCTTATAGAGGTATTGGAAGTGACAGAAAAGTGAGATAATAATAGAAGTCATGTGTAAAAGAGAAGACTTGACATGATATCAACTTTGCAATTCTTAGGGGGCTTATTGTTCTCTAGAGTTTGAAATATAGGCATAAGAGTATTCTAACATCCATAAATTATATAAGTGGATGTATATTGTTGTAAATTTTGGATGAGGAACACATTTAAAACACTAGTAGTAGAAGTAATGTTTTGATATCAACACATTTGAAAATTTTAATCTATGTAACCATGCTAGTCAAAAATTGGCTCTAACATCCTATTTCTTCCTCTCACTCCAATCACCACACTCCTGATAGCCATACAATTTGACAGATATTACATCTTGAGTGTCGTACTCTCCACTATAAAGAAAAGAGGTGAACACACTAGGAATATTTCTAACATTTTACCTCTCTACACACTTGGGGTGACATTGGTTGTCACTTGTCCATGTCTTCCTCCACCAATCCAATGTCTCAATAAAGACCTATAACAATTATCGAATATGACAAATAAACTTAACCTACTTTAGCTACTAATAAAATAATTAACCCCCTCATTTCTCAAAACAACCCCATGGAAACAAATTTAGAGTCCACAGTCTCTAAAAATACAACCTCACAACCTCCTTCTATAAATAAATCATATTTATCCACACCACAAGATCCCATTAAAAATCCCCTCATTTGAACCCTCTCATATTGATGTCTCCATTACTGAAATTAAAGACACATAGATGACTCTCCCTCATGCTTCTTACCTCTTATAATATACTTCTCAAACTAATCAAAGACAAATACATTAAAAGTCCCACCATGTTAAAGTTATTATATATCCTTGATCCACACCATTGGCCTAGGAGTACTCCTAAATTAATAGGAATATTATCCTTATAAATATGCATTCCCCCCTTGGCCAACTACACCTAATCAATGTTGACCTACAAAGGGACAATGTTGCACTTGTGCTTTCTTCAAATCTATAACATTTTCCTACTCAAATGAATGAAGTTTTCTCAATGTTTCACCCTACATTCAAACAAGTATTCGATAGAATCACAGATCTTCTCCTAATAATATTCCCCACCAATATTATCTAATGTTGGTCCAGAATGAATGAAGTAACTTATAGAACCTTAATCGCTCAACAAGTATTTGCTAGGATTTAGAGTTTCCAAACAATATGATGGCATAGAAGAAACAAAAGATAATGAAATTGGAAATTCCTTTAATGCATTGTGTAATTTGGAAAGAATATTTTTTTATTTAGGTTAAAATACAACACTATTTTGTTATAGAAATGTGAGGAGTTATAAGAAGAAAATGTGACAATAGGGAATAAAACTGAAGAGGAGATAACAAATAGAGACAATTAACATAAACTCTATGCTTGTAGCCCAAACAAAAATGGAGAAACAATGTTTCCAATTATATAAACAACTTCAATTCTCAATACCTCGATTGCACATTTCATACAAGATTCTTCTTATATTGCACGTGAAATCTTCATTCTAGAAATTACTTGCAAGGATTCAAAGTTTCCAAACAATGTGATGGCATAGAATAAATAAAAACTATTGAGATGGGAAATTCCTTTGGTGGATTGTGTAATTGGGAAAGAACAATGGCTAATATAGGTTAGAATATATCATTGTTTTGTTCGAGTAATGTGATGGTTAAAAGAATATGTGACAATGGGGAAGAAAATTAAAGAAGAGATACTCTCCTCAAGGAGAAGAATCCTCCTCTTCTTACAAAAACCAGGCCATCGCTTGAAAAGATTAATATTTTTTGAATGAATATAAAGTATTTTCAGTAAAGTCAGTAATGTGGAACAAGACTTAATACACAAGAGTGCCAAATTTGTGAATATGGTGGGATATTATAATGTATCTCAAATAAAGGGACAAAATATATACATGAAACTCAAAGACTTAGAGAAATAAGTTCATTAACTTTAGGTTGATAAAAAAACCATATCCAATAGATTACGAGAAATGGAAAATGTACTTCAAGTCACCCATCCCAATCATATCGTAAAATCAAAATGTTTCCAACCTCAAATAGAACATCTGCTCAATACATGTTCGGAAGGATTAGATAAAAAATAAATAAATTAATTAATTAATTAAATAAAATAAAAAATAAAAATAAAAAATAAAAATAAAAAATAAAAAATAAAAATTCACATGGTTATAACAATGAATATGACTTGCACTTATATCTAGCATTTAGCCACATTTTAAAAGCTAGTGTTGATAGAGGTCTAACTAGAACACTTGGATTAATAGACATACGTCTATTTAGGTAATGTACAACTTACAAGCAAGCACATTAATTTGAAAACTATGCACAACACCTTAAATAATTGCCTCAAATCGAAGGATTAGTGGATAAGTCACATGGATAATGTTTTATGTGATTTGAGGCCACCAAAGAACAATTACACTTGCATGCCTTGCCATCGTCTAATGATTAGTTGTCTTCCTAGCTTGACGTGTTTTACATTCAACATGTTGTTGTGCTTGGTCATATTCAATAGTGAACCAACTTGATACAATATATTTTAACCTTAACGTCAATGGAAAAGTGAGTTCAATGACATGTGTTAAACACCTTAGCCATGGAAGAAAAAGTACTTTGACCAACCACGTTGGACTATTTAAGCATGCCATCTTCAACCTAAAGCTAGTCTACAATGATGGCCTACATAATTTTTATTATTCCCCCTAGCTTTAGTGATACAACTGGCACTCAATGTTCCATCATGGTCTATGCCTTTGGTAGTAGTTTAGAACTCTCCCATAATTTAACGAATGGACCTATAGTTTGATAGAAAGATTGCAATTGTTCTTGATTTATAATAAAAGAGGCATAGGTCAAATAAGTTGTTAAAGTTACACAATATTTTTGAAATTACTAACTTAATGGTGCAATTGAAATTTCCAACTATTGAAATTCCTTAAGTATATAGATTGATTTGTCTTGTAAAGGAAATCATGGGCATTTCAATCACCACTTGTAAGGTTTATAGCATGGATGCTTCATGCGAAACTCTCGAGGAGTGGGTTCCAATATTGATCATGCTTCATTGACATGGTCAAAGGGTAGACATCATCCTTGTGTTTTTAAAATCTCATGAGATTATTCTCCATCATCTATCTCACAAGACCCAACAATAATCATATTTTTAAATGATAGATTTGATATTCGATGAAAGAATCCCAAAATTCATCCAAATTTTTGCTTTCCCCCCAATGTAAGGGATCATAGGACTCTGTTAGGTCCCTATACTACTAGTGCAACCCCTTATTGTTATTAGTACAACCCCCTTATTAGATTGTTGTGCCCATGTAGTCCCCATATTATTATTATTGTGCCCCATAGAAGCCCACTATTGTTATTATTGTGCCCTTACATTATTATTGTTAGGTCGGCTCTGATTATATTATGACCCTTTAGACTCCTATATATGGAAAGGAGGTCTTATCATTTGTATCATCCAAGAATTGTTCATTTGTGTAATGTAAAGGAGGTTTCTCCCTCGAAGAGGCTTATTTTGAAGGCGTTTACTATCTTTTCTATCTTTTTGTGAGCTGGTTTCATAACATTTGGTATCAGAGCTTTGGATTCTAGGGTTTCGCTGCTCCAAACAGGTCATTGTGGTATTTTTGCTGTAACTTTTTTTTGTGACGTTTCAGAAGCTTAGAAAAAACCCATTTGAGATGAAGTCTCGATAAACCTTACATCTAAATTTCAGATCTTGTGTCGCTATATTTTCGGAGATATGATCTGCAGAAGTTAGGGTGTTTTGCAAGCTCCATAATTTCATCTCAAATAGGTCATCGCGAACTTGTCGCTATAATTGGTTTTCTACGAAGGTTTAGACTCTGAAATTAAAAACCGTTTGAGAAGAATGCGTGGGGAAGTTCAGACCCAAATTTCAGATATTGTTTCGCTATATTTTTGAAGATATAGTCCAAGAAATTTAGGGTTTCTACAGGCTCCCGAATTACATCCCAAAAATGTAACCTGGGGAAATCATCATAACTCTCTCTCTCTGAGCATCTAATTTGAATTTCGTAAAAAGTGACAGAAATCAAATAGACTGTAGTTTGTTGGGTATCATTTTAAGAACCTAAGGTCAAAACAATGACACGTGACACTTCGTACAAGTTCACTCTATTGAACAAGTCTATAATTAGGTCATCACGGGAGATTGGGAATAAATATTTCTTCGGGAATCCAATTGTGATCAGACTTGCAGAGTTAGAAAGAGGAATCGGAATTCTATTACAAGCTGAAGTTTTAGAACTTAAAGATCCGAAATTACATAGTTATAGTCGTTTCAAGATCGAGCTCCTAAAATCAAGAAAAATTGAGATGAGGAAGTTTGATGGCAAGGATCCGATAAATTGGATACTACAAATGGAGAAATATTTTGATCTACATGGTGTACCACTGTTACAAAAGGTACGTATTACATCTAATTATTTAGAACCGAATCAATTTTTATGGTATGAAGGACTTTGTTCTTGTAAACCACTTGTTATGTGGTCAATTTTCACGGAGGAAATGATATCACATTATGAGGATACAAAGAGAAACGCCTTCTTTAGCCAATTCATAAATCTCAAACAAAAGTGTTCAATGGAAAAGCACATTGAGGACTTTCAAAAATTGAATATAAGGGAAAATGATATTGCAGAGAAGCAGAGGAATGGTGTCTCCATAGGGACTTTAAAGAATAAAATTCAACATGAGGTTCGTCTTTGGGAATGTGATTCATTGGAGAAAGCATTTAGGTTGGCAAGAAAAGTGGAAAGAAAAATTATGGAAACAAGGAATTATACCCCTCACAACTATAAATATGGAAGTGTTGTTTCTCCTAACCTTCCACAACCTACAAGGTTGACACCACAACAATTGGAAGAAAAAGAGCAAAAGGACTTTGTTACAATTGTGATAACAAATACACTAAAGGTCATAAGTTCACTAAGAATAAATTATTTTAGATTGAATGTGAAAAGGAGTAAGAAAAGGATCAAGAAACATCAAAAGAAGAAGATATACACCAGGAACCAATGCCATAGAAAGAAGAAATGAATCCGACCATATCTTGTAAAGTATTGGCAAGAATTACCACTCCTCAAACTCTCAAGATAGAAGGACATATCAAGAAGAAAAAGGTTCAAGAAGTGAAGATCACATCGAGAAAAGAGAAATGATCTACCATATCTTGTAATGGCATTGGCCGAAATTACCACTCCCAAAACATCGAGATAGAAGGACATATCAAGAAGAAAAATGTTCAAGAAGTGAAAGATCACATCGAGCATCAAGAAATGAATCCGACCATATCTTGTAATGCATTGGAAGAAATTTTCACTCCTCAAACTCTCAAGATAGAAGGACATATCAAGAAGAAAAAGATTCAAACAGTGAAAGATCCATCGATCATCAAGAACAAGTTCTCCAACTTTTAAAGGATAACGCTGCTTTGGTGCATAATCAAATGAAACAACAGGCATATCAACATCGCAGTGAAAGAAGTTTTGATTTAGGCGATTGGATATTTTTATGGCTACATCTCAAGCAAGGTATTTATGAGAAGGAAATGTTGGCAATACTACATGCACTTAAGAAATGACGACCTTACCTAATGGGAAGAAACTTCAAGGTAAAAATGGATCATGATAGTCTTAAATACTTTTTAGAACAAATATTATCTTTAAAAGAACAGAAAAAATGGGTCACAAAGATGTTGGATTATGACTTTGAAATCATCTACAAAAGGGGAAGCAAAATGTTGTTGCAGATGCACTCTCAAGAAGGGATGAGGATGTGGAAGCATTGTTTTGTGCTATTTCTATTGTCCAAATAGATTGGATAAATGAAGCAAGGGATGAATGGAAGAAGGACGAAGAAGTGTGGCCACTCATTCAAAAGTTGCGGAAGATCCCAGTTCAAACAATATTGCCAGAACTTGATGAGGAAGGAAAAATCATATTGGAACCAGGAGTAGTCATAGAAACAAGAACTCGACAGCTACGAAATCAATCAATTTCAGAGTATCTCATCAAGTGGAAGAACTTACCCGCTGAAGATTCCACATGGGAGGACAAGAATTTTATAGAAAAAGGCATGAAGAACTACTCAAAGCATTGAGGACAACACTTTTTGAAGGAGAGGGGCATGTTAGGTCCCTATACTACTAGTGTAACCCCTTATTGTTATTAGTACAACCCCCTTATTTTATTGTTATGCCCATGTAGTCCCCATATTGTTATTATTGTGCCCCATAGAAGCCCACTATTGTTATTATTGCGCCCTTACATTATTATTGTTAGGTCGCCTCTGATTATGTTATGACCTCCTAGACTCCTATATATAGAAAATAGGTCTTGTCATTTGTATCATCCAAGAATTGTTCATTTGTGTAATGTAAAGGAGGTTGCCCCCTCGAAGAGGCTTATTTTGAAGGTGTTTATCTATCTTTTCTATCTTTTTGTGAGCTGGTTTCATAACATTCTACTATGATGGCCTACATAATTTTATTTTTATTCCCCCTAGCTTTAGTGATACAACAACTCGCACTTAATGTTCCATCATGGTCTATGCCTTTGATAGTATTTTAGCACCCTCCCATAATTTAACGAATGGGCCTATCGTTTGATAGAATGATTGCAATTGTTCTTGATTTATAATAAAAGAGGCATAGATCAAATAAGTTGTTAAAGTTACACAATATTTTTGAAATTAATAACTTAATGGTGCAATTGAAATTTCCAACTATTGAAATTCCTTAAGTATATAGATTGATTTGTCTTGTAAAGGAAATCATGGGCATTTCAATCACCACTTGTAAGGTTTACGGCATGGATGCTTCATGCGAAACTCTTAAGGAGTGGGTTCCAATATTGATCATGCTTCATTGACATGGTCAAAGGATAGAGGTCGTCCTTGTGTTTTTAAAATCTCATGAGATTATTCTCCATCATCTATCTCACAAGACCCAATAATAATCATATTTTAAAATGATAGAGTTGATATTCAATGAAAGAATCCCAAAATTCATCCAAATTTTTGCTTTCCCCCTAGTGCAAGGGCTCATAGGACTCTAACTTAACACTTTACCAACCCTCTCTTGAGAGCCTATCATGAAATCAAGACCATTGATTTGAAACCCATTCAAAAATGGTCATTGTACTCCAAAAGTACAATATTAACTACCACCCTCCAACTGTATGCCATGTGTTTCCTTATGATTACACATTTGATACATGATCCACTACTCTTCAAATTGGGGTGCACGACTTTGGTCACACTAAGGAAGACTAATAACATAAGAAGGGATGCCAACCTCATGCTTTTGTTCTTTTTACCCACCATCTTGTTTGTCCATACCTTTAGAAAGATGACTCCTACCTACAATAAGCCTCAAAATTTGAAAACAAACCAATAATCAAAACAATGTCTAGAAACGTAGAATATAGATATTTTTGGTAATGCAAGACTTCTAGTTCTCTAGGGATGGTCATGCATCATAATCCCCTAGTAAGAAAAGTGTCCATAAGGTTGATCAACTTCAACTACAAAATCCACACCACATTCTTCAAAATTACATCTCTCCAATGAAGTAAATATCGTTTCAGAACCTTATCTTCCACACTATCTTCTTTCTCATCCTTCATGTTGTCTTTAGATTTCACTTTTTTATTTGCAACTTGCCTTGTTGTAGACACAATCAAGGTATTTGGAAAAAAAAATAGTCTTTCTTTTTTATTTCATATTTCGCTTTTGGCCTCTTATTTCATGACACAAAACTTAATAAATTATTGCCCAGTGCATTGAGAACTTACCTCTTAATTTCATGCTTCATTGCTACAACAACTTTCTCCTATACAACTTTGTTTCCATTTTTCGCAAGAATGATATAACAATTGATCTTTAGATTTTTTTTTTTTTACAAACTCTCTGATTGGGCATCATCTTACTTTATTACCTCTTCATTCATCCTTTATAAGGTTCAATTAGCTTACTAATCTCTTATTATTCGTAGTGGGTGGGTAGAAATGAAACACCATCTATAATGGAGGAATGATAAGATAATTAGTGGATAAACCTTCTCAATTAGTTGATACATTGATTCTCTTTAAATCATTTGTTCACTTGGGCCCATTGATTAAAAAATCATATTTTTCTTATTCTATAATTTGTAAGCTTATTTGGGTGGGATCTTATCTTGGCAATTTCACATTGTTGGAAATACACTTTCTTTTCTTGACCTTGACTTTATTTCTTGTAGTCTGGGCTTATTGATTGTGTGCATAAAATGAGGCAATAGTAAGTGGGTTATTGTGTTAAAACATAAAAGAATCTTGGTAGATTTAGTCAAGTCGTGATTTAGTATGTTATATACTTATTCTTCACGCTTCCTTATCTTTTTGGGATTACTTTTTCGACATGGATGTATATAAAGCAATATTTAAGGTAAATGCCATGAAAGAAAGACTAACATATATAATTTCTTTCTTTCAACATATGTAACTTACATTCTTTCCATCTTTCTTAAATTTGTAATTATTTTTTCCAACCATAATGTATAACATTTTTATAATTTTCTGTATTCCGACATTTTTATCGTATTATTAATATTCTTCAATAAAATGTAACATATTTATTATAAGAATATAACATAAAATTATATATTAGAAAATGATTTAATTTTAAGGTTATAGCCAAGCCACACCAAGTGGTAATTAATAAGACCTGTGTTTGAAGGACAAGGGACCGCTCTGTTCAACAATTTAATTATTAAAATCTACGAAAGTGTATACAACTTGAGTAGACTAATGGTAATATCCTTAAATAACATAAATAACATTTAAAAAAATAAAACTTAATAAATTATTATATTCCTTTTATATCAAATTATTTAATATACAATTAAATGAGATATAGAATTATATTAATTTAAAATTTTCTATAAAAATAAAATTTTATATATCTTTTTTGTGTGACTAGGTGTAGCCTAGGTCGAGGCTAGCCCTTGTATTGGATGGAAGAAAACTGATCCACCCACATGGAGTTACTTATCACCAAGATTGTCCAAGGCCCCCACAATGAGTTACTTATCACCAAGATTGTGCGAGGCCCCCACAATGTGATGCTTATCACCGACACTCCCACAATGGGATGCTTGTCACCAGGATTGTACAAGGATCACCCATTGGAAAGTTTAGTTCCCCCAAAGTGGATTCCATCCTTAACCCCTCTCCATGAGGTTTGAACTTATAACTGGGGAGTAAACCCCACATAAACCAACTAATCTATATCTCATTAGTAAAATTGTTTATATTAATACTATTTATAATTAAATTATAAAACTTACCTCCAATTTTGCATTTAATTAAAATACTCTCTCAACTCATATTTTTGGAGTTGTCTTTAGCGCGACTTTTTGGAAGCTTTTCAGGTGGGTTTTTCCGGTCTAATTTCTCTAAAATCTAGCACGAATTTATTGAAATCACAATTTTGATGGGTAAACCCTGCACAATCCAAGTGCCCTAGGGGTTTTTCAGAGTGTTGAATCCATATATACAGTAAAAACACAGTTTAAATAACACAAATAAAGATTTCACCTAAATTGTTTCCACCAGATTCTCGCACCGGGAAGTCCAAAAAGTCGCACTAAAGACTTTTTACCTTAAATGATATTTCTCTACACATAGTTATTTATAATATAAGCAACCTAGATCCATTTTAACTCTGGATCTACTAAGCACCGAGAGGAATCAAATATCTTGAGATGCAAACCTCCTTTAGAATGAAAAGAGATTTGATCCCTCTCAAAACTTGGTAGATCCGCAGTTAAGATGGATCTAGGTTGGTCATATTTCCCCCTTTAAATAGGTTATATTCCACATGAATACCATAGGTCAATACCATGTGTTCTCATAAACCTGAAACTCAAAAACCACCAGTAACCTAACCAAGTCAAGTTAATCTTAACTACCTAACAAAAATTAATAAAAATAAAAATAATCACATAGAATTTATATTTTAATTATTTTAGTTTGAAGTTATTTTTATTTTATTTTGACCAAGTCAAAAATGTTTACAGGACAATACATAACAACATTTCCACCATACTAGACTGAAGAGCACCTCTAAACACAATAAATGCAAACCATCATTAGCCCCTGCTAACGCAAGACTCTAGCAATCAATTTGTCTATTGATCACTATTAGTTTAGCATTGACCAATGCATTTTTTTTCCATGAGAAAATAAAGTCATACTTTCATTCATATTGAAAAGAAAATATATTTTGTATATACACACATGATGTGTGCCTTAATCAAGGATCTGCCCATATCCTTCTATGGCAAAAAAATTACAAAAAAGTAATTTATTGTTATATGCTTACATTCCGAAACTATAAAAAGCAAAAAAATAGATAAATATAAAATACACTATTAGGTGAGATCAAGTAAAGGAATCACTTTCCTTTCCATTCTTTCCTTTCTTTTTTAGTACTTGTTGCCATACCCCATATTTGGGGCCCACTAGAACGAAAGCCAAAACTCCCACATTTGACTCTGGAGGATGTCCTTTGTCCGAATCTGAGCTTTTTGATATGTGGGCATGTTTTCTACCCCTTGATTCTTCCTCCATATAATGCATTGTTGGATTAAATTCTAATACCTCAATCCTTATTGTATATGTCCCACATTGATTGGGAGTAGTGACATTTTTATCCTTAAAAACCACTTCTTCTTTGGTTGTATTCTCAATAGTTTCTTCTTCTTATTCTTCAGATAATGTGGATTTGTGAATTATCATTGTCTTGGCTTATGTGCCTTTTTCTTTTTTGTTTTATTTTTGTCTATGGACATGTGTTTTGTAAATGTCTTGTTTGGAAACAAATTCTACACATGAATGTTGTGTTCTCATGGTCTAAAACTTGGGATCATTGAAAATATTTGTGTTTTAAATTGTTATGATCTGGGAGACCTTTGCTAAAGATCGATCTCCACACAAATGAAGATACATTTCTTTGTTCTTTCAATGTCCCTCTTTTTAAAACTTCCCAGGGTGTTTCCAATCCCCTCTAGGGCCTTATGGTTCCAAAAGTGAAGAGGAATATTTGGGAGTCTCACCCAAACCGACATTTTTAAGACCACCATGTTTGTTGGATCGAAATCTAGAAACTATGGAGTTATGAAGAGCCGAACATTACCCCAAAACCAAGGCCCTTCATTTAACGCCAAATAATAATCTTTTTGTGTATCAAATTGGACTATAAAAAATATTTTGGACCAAAAGTAAAGGTTACAGCTAGCAGTCCAAGAGGAGAAGACCCATTGATGTAATGCTTCTCGTTTTGGCCAAAAGAAATTAGACCTACATATTATCACCTTTGATTGCAAGGTAGTGAAAAGGGATTTTATCTCTAGAAGGTTAGCTTCCAAATCTAAAGAATGATCCAATTGTTCAACAATGTATAGACATGGAGTGTTTTGGATTTGTTTTGCTGAAGGGGAAGGTTTCCGAGTCATTGCATATGTGAATCAAGTTGTTGTACCTTTCGGTATTTTGGGATCAAGAGCTCCACCCCGCAACACCGAATTCTGGACTACAATTGAGTTCCTTTGAATGTGATAATCTTTGATCTGGATATGGTTTTGTAGTACCATCCCCTCGTATTGTAGGCTTTGAAAAAAGACAAGGAAATCCCATTTTACCCTAATGCTTTATTTCAGTATTTTGATTGTGTTTGAGCTCCTTATCCAAAAGGTTGAGGTGCTCCCATTTAAATGTTTAATAAACATTTAAAATGACCTCTACTCCCACCCAAGTTGAGGTGTATACATTTCAGATATGAAAGAAAAGGAGGGTGTATTTTAATAGGAAGGCAACCATATATGTTTCAGAATTGGACCGCCATCCACAACCAAAAGATATGAAACAAAGCATATAGAAAATAAAGGCAACAAAGAGGCAGGGGGCTTACAAGACAACCCAAGAGTAAGCCTCCAGACGCAATGACCATATTCACCATAATCAACTAATATAATGGTTGTTGAATGGAAACCACATTAGTTGAATCCTAGCGCCCCCCACAGGAATACAAAAACTGCATCCCCAATATGTCGACACAATAGCATAAGAACGCCCATATTGCATAGCACCCAACCCATTATGCCTTTATTATTCCAGCATATAAGCTTGGGTGAAACCAATACTGTTGAGACCTCCACAGGACAAAATCCCCTGCCTCCATACGCCTCCCTAGTCACCAAGCATGGAAGAGTCAAGCAAATATCCACAAGTATGGGCAAAGAAGGACCCCAACCAAGGATGTGATCACCCTGAGGCCCAAAACCTCCTTGACCTGGAACCCCGAGGGCATCAACATCAAAACCCATCTGCTTGGTGGTGTCATGTCTATCGTAGCAAGAAGACAAAACCCTAGCAATCACTCCTCACGAATGCAACTTATAATGTTTAACTTTGAAAAACAAATATTCATTTTTCAATATTATTGCAAAAAATATTTTTCAAACATTTGATTGAACCATAATTTGAAGGTCTTATTGTAGCATTTGTGCCATGTGGATAACTGCCTCAAATTTATCTACCATAATTTTTTATTGTAGTTGCAATATTTATGCCATGAATTTTATATATTTGTAGAGCGATTTTTCATTGTTAAGCTTCATATGAAAACCAACCAAAATTAAAATATTTGAAAATAGCTCAGACTCACATATATTGACTCTCAGTTACTGCCCACCATAACTTTAAAAGGTATTTGCATAAAAAATGGATAGTAATAAGCTGTAAATATACTTACTTACAGTGATTCACATCATTATTTATGTGTTCTTTAGTATTTTAATAAATAAAAATAAAAATGTAAATGTGGAAACTTACGAATAGTTACTACCCACCAAAATTTATGCAACACTTAATTGACAATTAATTTTCCATTTCATATATCAATTTGCAATTTTTATAAAAACATAATTTCAACTTAAATAATAACCACTATAATATCTTAGTCATTTAATTTATAAAATCTACTTTCTCTATTCATATTTATTTCTTTTCTTATGGTAAGAACGCTCCTTATAAAATCATAAATACAAATCATTATGCTTCTTCTCTCATGGGACTTAAATATCAACCTACTTTTATTTTTCAAAACTATCATGATTACACATAATTATGACTTTAGATACATTGTGACTTTTAATATATATATAAAAGATTCAATATATGGATTTTCTTCGTGATTTTTGATGCCAATGTTAACATGTGAACAGACTGAAGAAAAAGAGGGAAGGGAAGTCTATGTTTTTTAAAATTAAAAATAATACATCCAAAGTTAAAAATAATACATCCAAAGTTTGTCGATTTTTTTCCTAAAATAAGTATGAAAAATGTTTGTTTACTTTTGATAGCTTGTGAGATCTATGCTCATTTAAGAAATGTTCAAATATTTTGTACATGCAAATGATGGAGTTTACTTAATATTTTACTAAGTATAATATTTGTTTAATAATAAAAAAATATAAATAATAGACTGCGATCATTACACTGTTTTTAAATATTTGACGCCATTTTTTAAAAGTAATAAAAGCATAGGTTCTCCATTTCCACTCTTTAATTGGTATATGGTCTATAAAGCACATTTTCCAAAATTTGGAATTACTTTATATTTGTGATGATTTGTTATTTTAAATATCAATTTTAGATAACAAAATTTTATAAATTATGAAAATTAAAAAATAAACTTAATTTATAAGAGAAAAAAGTTTTTTATTAATTAATATTGATTTTTGGGTAATCAATTTTTCATTTTTCTATCATGGGAGATAGATAAAAGGACTTTATCTAACAAAAAAAAAACATAGAAATGTTTTTGGAAAATTCCAAAGAAACCAAAATAAAACTGTTAGAAAATCAAATTAACCATAACAAATAAAACAAACAAACAACTAGCTACCTCAATTATTAAATTAATAAATTAATTTAAATATATAAAAACAAAACAATAAATTAATTATATAAAATACAAAAATAAGAGTTAATAAGATGATGATAAATATAAACAATAAAATTAAAAAATTATATAAAATACAAAAATATAAGAGTTTATAGGATGATGATGGTGGTTATGTCTACTAAGACCAATAAGGTTTATTAGACCTTAAGAGAAGAGATTAACTAAGGCTTTTTAAAATTGTATTTCTATGTTGAAATAGAAGGGAGAGAAGCATCTTGAGATAGCTATAGTTCTCCTTATTGAACAACTCAAGAAGGTTGGTTGTGTGGTAGATGTTTTGCAAATGAGAACGAATGTGGGTGAACATCAAGCAATCCAAGAGAAAGTGTTTTTCATCTTCGATTCTCTTAGTGTCGCATAGTTTGCAAATTCTTTCCTCCCAAGGTGTTTACGGAATAGACCGCCACTCGGTTTCACTTCAAAACTCATGGGAGTTAATTCTTATCTTAACAATGTTCATTTTTTTCTTAGCACTCATTAAGACAAAGAGATAATTCTAGTTAGCAAGAGAGGGGTTGATCGCCTCCTTATAATACCGTAGCTTTCTTTTCCCTTCAATCACCTTATCATCCCATAATTTATCCTTAAAGTTGGAAGTGATAGTATTTTTAATATTATCTTTATTCTTCAAGATGATCTCCTCCTTTAAAATCCAATAGTGGAGCCTTGTCTGGGCATCCTTGTGCCAACCTCACTAAGGTGGGGGTTTTGGTTAGAGTTAAAAGCAATTTTTAGGTATCTCTTGGTATCCATGATGTAAAGCTTCTTCTTATATATCAATAGTGTTGTGCTTTCAACGAGAAACATGCTAGCTTCGATCAAGAGAATAAGATAAAAGTTATATATTATACTATATAACTATTATAAAACATATGTTTTTTCATTGATAGATAATAATAAACAAGGATGTGTATCCTATCGTATAATGTGGGTTTTCTCTGTTAGTATTTTTTATGTATATTATGTATTACTTAATTTGACTACAAGATATATATATCGATAAACAAAAATTAAATCATGTTGAACTTACATAATTTATATAATAATTGGAAATACACGAGGTGACATTTGCTAAAGTATTTATGAATAAAAAATGTAGAAAATTAATTACTATTATTTAAATTTATTTTGAGGAATCCAACTCAAAATATATAATGAAGAAAAAACTACATAAATAGTTTATCTATATCGTATCTTATTATATTATATATATATATATTTATTATTTTATATTATATATATTATATACTTCCTTACAACCTCCATAATATTAGATGAAATAGTCTTTTCACCACAATTCATCAAAATCTTGCAATACAATTTCAAGATTTTGTATTGTTTAAAATACATTTTTGAATGCATAAATGGATTCAGCACCCTAAAAAACCTCGGGGCACTTGAACTATGCAGATTAAACAATTTAAACTCAAGTTTTTAAAAATCTTTGTCGGATTTTGATTAAAATTAACTAGAAAAATGTTATTTCGTCTATAGGTTAGACTACGCCTGTAAAAATACTCTATCACCAAACTACTATTTAATATAATAAAATTGTAACAGGTTTGGCGATTAACAACATCTTTACACCCAGTTTCTGAGGTTGGGTTCGGCTCAGCATGCTTTGGATTCTCAATGTTAGGAAATAAAGAAGGAATACATAAAAGCTGAAGGACCAATACTATAATACATAAAATCAAGCCCTAATTCCCACAGCTCCGATAGGTGCATTTGTTCCTTCTCACCCTCTTTTGTTAAATTTTGCTTGTTTACACTACGAGTATTTCCCCTCGCATATCTAAGCCCCCCTCTAGCAAAGGGAGACCAAGTAAAATTACTCTAGGGAGTCTTTATGAATACATTAAATCTTTAGACAGATGAAAGGAAGAAAGGGAACACCAATTTAAAATAGAACTCACGATATTGCACGAAAACAATCACAAATCACTATAAAATAGAATAATCTCGCTTGAGAATGAACTCTAAGGAATGAAAGGTAGGATTCAAGAAATAGAACACAGTAAACAATCAATGATGAAAGAAAATGACACCCTAAAAAGCGAGATTAAAAATCTAAAAGAACAACTAAATAATAGCCGAGCTCTAAATAAAACAGAGAGTAAATTTGATATTAAACCCATAAAAGAGAAAATTAACAAATTGATTGAACTTGACCATGAGCACCATAAAAGAGCCTTACACCTTATAATTGTTGGTATAGAAGAACAAAACAATAAGGACACATTAGAAATATTAAACAATTAAAAACAAAATCTCAAATTCAAACAACTTATATCACAGTAGGAAAGTTCCTTGAGAATAACATAGACTAATCCGTATTAAGGTAAGCTGCAATGACCACAAATTAGATATACTCAAGAAATCCCTGAGCCTAAAGGGAACCAACTTTTTTATAATTGAAGATTTGATTCCAGAAGACCAAGCTGAACTCAGGAAAGAAGTCCAAATGTTCAAGGAGGTAATAAAAGAAGGAAAATGGGCTATCATTTGGAATATAAAAGCTATTATTCGAGATAGATTCCAAACTACAAATGATAAATAGGGATTAGGATCACTTGGGATCCTCTTCTGGAACTCTCACAATTTTCCATGGCATAAAGATCTTATGTTAATTTGGATCCCGAGTACTATTAACCCTATTTTTTCTAGTTAAGACTTGGGAACATGACAAATCTAGGGTTCCTCACCTTGATGGATTCATTCTTTGGTCTTCTTGGAATAAGAAATCCTCTCGAAGGGGGCTTGGTGGTATAGTCTATTATATTAAGAACATTGTTTCTTCTCACATCCAACTTCATACTTTCAACCCCTTCAACCAGTAAATTTCGATCGAAATATATGATTCTTCCTCTAATAGGATTTTTCTTGCAATTTGCTATTTCGCCCCTATCAACTCTACCTCCTATAAGAAAAACAACTTAGATAAGGATTGTCCTTTCACTACCTTAGAAAAAGACGTTCATAGCCTGAGGAACGAAGGTAATATCCTTTTGCTTGGGGACTTCAATGCTATAATTGCTACAAACCAAGCTATTATGTTAAGTAACCACTCTAACCCTAACCCCTTGTGGCTTGATGAAGATGATGTCATAGCTACTAGACTCAAGAGAACCTCTGAAGGCAGAAACGAGAAATTATTTGGCACCGAGCCCCTCAAGATTTGTAGCTCCCATGACTTGATTATCTATAATGGTATTAGCAAGTGGCCTTCCTCTGGCCAAATGACTTGTTTACATGGGTTGGGCAGTAGTGTTGTGGACTATGTGATTTCAGACACCCAGGTCCTTAGACATATTACCAACTTTGAGCTTCTTAATGATTTCGAACTTGACTCTGACCACCGGCATTTGTTTTTAACCTTCAATCTAGTTATGCATACCAGCCACATGCAGGATACCAGTGAAACGCAAAGACGCACTCGTTTCAATTAGAATAATACATACCTTTTCTAAAAAAGGAGTTAAATAGATATTTAAGTTCCCCGATTTATAATAACAATATTGATCAATTTATCACAATTTTACTACTACCCTTTCCACTACCATTAACAAGTTCTCTACTGAGGTTTCATATAAGAAGATCAATAGAAGTTCCAACCCTTGGTATGACAAGGACTGCAAGAGTGCCAGGAAAACTATCTGTGATGCTCCTAACGAGACTGTAAAGCTCCAAAATATTATTATATACAAAACCCTCATTAAAGAGAATAAGCAATCATATATTAATAAGAGACAAGAGCATCTTCTTCACCTCTCTAAAGTTGCACGCTGAAAATTTTGGCGGAATGTGCTTGTTCATAAATCTAAAGCTAATCATTCAATCCCCTTAGAAAAGTGGGAAATCTATCTTAGGAAGTTGTATGACTCACCAGACACCATGGAAAACATCATTAGCACTCCTATTAAGGAAGATATATTTTCTCTTGAGGATGTTGAGTCTGGGATTAATAAGCTCGCTAGGGGGAAAGCTGAGGACATTAAAGGATACCAAGCTGAGATCTTAAAGCTGGTGAAAATCTATCCTGATTCCTCATCTTCATAAGATTCTCAATTTGGATGTAAAGCATGGCTTCCCTAAGCCTTGGACGCAAAGCCTTATTGTGCTTATCTTCAAAAATGGGGACAAAATCATTCCCGCTAATTACAAGAACATTATGATTAGCCACATCTTAGCTAAGCTTTATGGTCTCATTTTGGAAAAGAAGATTACCAATTGGCTTGAAAGCCACGGTAAAAGAGCTAAATGGCAAGCTGGTTTTAGGAGATACCACTCGAATATCGACCATCTCGTCACTCTCAGGATCATTGCTGAGGAATATCGCAATAGTAAAGTTGATCTATTTTGTTGCTTTGTGGATTTAGAAAAGCCTTTGACACGGTTCCTCGGGATAAACTTTGGAAAAGGCTTGATGAGATCATGATTCCTCCTAAGTTGAAGATTGTTGTGATTCACTTCTACGAGAGAGTTGTTGCTAAGATTAAAACCACCGAAGGGTGGTATAAAGATATTAA
This sequence comes from Pinus taeda, assembly GCA_000404065.3. Taxonomy (NCBI): domain Eukaryota; kingdom Viridiplantae; phylum Streptophyta; class Pinopsida; order Pinales; family Pinaceae; genus Pinus; species Pinus taeda. The sequence goes on from APFE031674815.1 coordinate 56,946, forward strand.
ATGCAATATCAGGGTTAAGCAAGGGTGT
>APFE031674824.1:5356-69104 GCA_000404065.3 Pinus taeda
TGATTGATCTAAAAATTATAAGTACTAACCAAATGGAGCTTAATTCGGTGTGACCGATTACTATAGATCCTTCCATCGTAGATAATGAGATCATGCTAACAACAATGGAAACAAGAGATCACAAAGAGGATTAACTTGAATAATATAGCACAATGATTAAACTCAACATAATTAAAACCCATAAAGACTAGGAGAACCCAATAATTCCAAGTTTGCCAAGAATCTTAATGAGATATGGCATATTTAAGAATACTTGGAAAGTGAATGTCCTCAAAAAGAAGAGCCTATGTGGGTCGAAATTTGTCAATCAATTAAGCTAGGATACCTTGTGATTGGAAAAAAATAATAGAAGTGATATTGTCCGAGCCTATATATAATTTGAATTGATGTTGATTCAAATTGACATGCATTGAAATTAATGCATCTTGCTAATCTGACTACTTCAAAGAAAGTGCATGAAAAAAATATAAATAATTAGATTAAAGGGAAGCATCAATTTCAGTAGATGACAATTTTGGTGTAATTATATTAATGAGATGCATTAGTTTCAATATATGTCGTTGAAAATTACTCCATGAAAACATATGGGGAAGACTTGGAACTTGAATTACTTAATACATTTGGAGCTAGGTTAATGGTTACATTAAACATATGGACAGGTGCACGATTCATCAATTATGCATCCTATTGATTCAATTTGCAAGATTATCTGAGTTCATATTTCAAAAAAATCTTCCAAATTGAAATAATGGAATGCATTGATTGTAGTATATGCTATTTTAAATTAATGTTGATTCAAATTGAGATAAATTCAAATAAATTCATTTTGTTAATATAATTTATTGAAACAAAAAACATGAAAAAGCATACAAGTAATTAGATTAGCAAGATTCATAGATTTTAGTATATGCCAATTTTAGTGTAATTAGGTTAATGAGATGTGTTGATTTTAATTTATGTCGATGTATTTGCTTCAAGAGGAAAATTAAACTATTAAGATTGGGAATAAATAGAGATAAGGTAAAACATTCATTGCAATATATTGACTTAAATATTTATATGTTTTTATGCTTTCAACTCTCATTTGCATATAATTGATATGAAAAGATGACAAAACTAGCAAGTGTGACTAGAATAAAAGAACAACGTGATGGTCTATTGAGATTGATCACAACATAACTATTTGTAATTGGTTATATTCTTATTGTTCACATTCATCATCCAACATTTTTACTTTATTTCTATTCAATTTATTCCTCATTTAGCTTTTGAAGTACACTTCTCAATAATATTTCTAACTTCTTGACAAACTATGACAACTAATCCAATTCAGTCATCATATTTATATTAGACATATACATAAATTTGGGCATCTATAAACTATGTTATTATAATAAAAAATAAACGTTATTATAATAAAATTTAAAGAAGATAGATCAAAATCCTTCTCTGTAATAATATCTATACTCTTAGCCAACATATTCAAGTTAATAAATTTAAAATAATGAGATTAATCTTAAACATACACATATACATAATATTAATGTTGATCATTCTGCAATTTATGCAATCATGTATAACTAAATTCAACTTAAATCAATCTTAACTTCAAATCTATCAAATTTATTGTTATATGAATATTTCCTCATAATTTACACTTAAAAAAATATTTGTACCAGATTCAATTTTTAAAAACTTAAAATTGTAATAAATTTATGCTAAATAACATTATAATAATGTGTTCTAACATTGTAATTATTTATATAAACTTAAGATAAGCCTATAGTTAAAAAAAAAAAACCTAACAATCCATTAAAAATATATTAAAAAGTACTTATACAACGAAAGTTGACAATTGGGATATGATAGTTAGAGATATTTATAGCAAATAGTCCCATTTGAATCTATCCTCTATTTTTAATTATTTTACAATACGTATTATTCACTCTCGGGAGAACCAAACAAACTTCTCATTTAAAAATATTAAATTCTAAAAATATATATACTCTCACCTTCACCTAATATTCAAATTCACATTCCCCGTCAAACTTTCCACTTTTTCCCCATCTGGAAGTCAAATCTTCCCAATCTGGAAGTCTGAATTCTAACTTAGCGAAATTTAATGAAATTGACCAACGAACTCTAACTTAGCACAATTTAACGAATTTGACCAAATCTGATATAAGGATTTAGCAGAAAGCTGAGCAAATATTTTCATTAATTAACTGTGTCTGACTTTTGAAAGCGAAATATCACTTGTTCGTATTAAGGCTGGCAGCATACCTGAACGTCTGGTTATGGTACTTTTAAGAGGTATTGCCTGGTAAAGCTTCACATATCACACGTACAGAGAAGTGTGCAATTTCTATTGGTTAAGCAGTCCTCTCGCATCCAGCTTTCTGCTTCCATGTGAATGATATTTATACTATACGCACAACAATTCTGATAGAGTGAAAATGTACTTTGCACGTTGCCTGTAAGACCTATATCCATACATGCTGTTTTACAGACTTTTCATTTTTATATTAATGGTACAGACAGGTACCAACTCTTTCTCTGTGTTGGGACGAATTTCAAACCTATCAAGTCATCAAATCAAGAGAATGACTTTTCTTGTTCGTGCTGGACCGTTTATATAATGCTGCCAAAAAAATGATGCAGAGTTATATGTTATTTTGATATGTTGGAGTTATGTGTTGGTTTTTTACCCGAAGAAAAGCACCAGCCATTAGTAAAAGAATTAACTGCTTCAATAGAAAATGGATAGAATCTGAAGCAAGAGATGCTCTCCCGGAGCTCATATAATTCTTCATTAAGGGCATCCCTTTACCCAACATTAATACTACTAAATTTCATGTAATAGAAGTTAAATTTCATGTTAATTAGAAGTTTAATCCAATGTAGGAAGGTATTTTTTATTTTATTTATTTTTAATTTTATTGTTTTATAAGAAAAAATAGTAATATCATTTAAATTAAATAAAATTGTATTTTGTATATTCACATCCAAATGTGTATTTTAAAGATATGTTAGTGGCTTAATTATATAAAGTACAACAAAATATAGCAAGTTAACATTATTCAACTATAAGTTTGTTATATTAGTTTAGAAAAATTACTTAGGACACTCTGAGGTTTTAAAAAGTGCCATATGTAATAATAAGAAACAACAAGAAACTATATATGAGGGAAATATGCCATCCATGAAGGGTCTATGGAAGGAATAGAAGTATTCACTGTTCAAGACTTTCTCAATGGACCATAGCCTTTGATCAAGCTGAAAGCATTCATTTGAATGTAAGAAAAAGATACATAAGTAAGCTTGATTCTCTTCAAATCCTCTGGAATGTGAGGAAGATGTAGACTACAACATTGTTGAATCTCATTAACCCAATTAATGACCAACAAAGAATCACTAAACACTTGAAACTGATCACATCCCTTTTTTCTAGCAAAAGCCATTAAAGAATGACAAGATAACATTTTGGCCAAATCGTTTGTTCCCCTACCAAAACCCACATTGACTTTGAAAAAATGTTGATGAAATAAATGTAAGATAAAGCCACCACCACTCATGATCTACCCCTACTTAGGCCCATCAAAGTAACCCCAATGGAGAGATTTGTTAGGTTCCTTCGGGATCACAAATCTATTCTAGGGAGTAGCTATGGGCTAGGGAACTGTGACAAAATAGCCATAACTACAACAACGACTCAATCCGGAAAGGTAGGTTTATTTTGAAAGATTTCTTTATTCTGAGCTATTCAGACACCCCCAGCATATGAGTAGAGGAAAAGCTCTAAATTGTTTGGTATTCATATTTTGAACCCATAACCCCCACTTCTCCTAAAACTAGGTTGTTGTTAGACACAGCCTTGGCCTAAAATAGAGTTGCACATATTCCACACCTACAAAAGAGACGGCATTCAAAAAAAATATGCTCAATAGATTCACCATTTGACTTACATTAGGAGCACCAATTCGGGGTCAATATTATGACACTTTGTAATAAATCTTGGGTAGGTACTCCCTTGTCTAGTAGGAACCACATCAAAAGAGGATATTTTTTTGGGCACTTTACGTTCCAGACTCCTTTCCACCACTACTCCCCATCTACTTCAAAAACAACCATATTCAGGTGAAGATACCCCAACTTAGGAGTATATATGCCCATTGGAGAGTGAGCCCAAACCAACTCATCGTCACTTTGAGAAAGTCTAATATGTTGTGCATCAATAAGAAAATATAAATAACCATTGCAAATCTCATCAAATTTCTGATCAATCTACAAGGCTTTAACTAATAACCATCTTTGACACCAAATAGAAGTATGAGTTCCTGATACAGTTGGTGGTTTACCCTGCTACCAAGCCAAGGGTCCTGACCTAATCCCACCTTCAAACCATTTCCAAACTTCTAACCAATACATGATACAATAAGATCAAAAGAATTTAGAACAACTCACCAAATCACTGAATATTGATGCATGGCTTATTTCCCAACCTTATCCAATCTTCTAGGAAGAAAAAATGAGTGTACTTTTGATATACCACCAAAGGCCACATATTATGAGTAGACAAAAGGCTCCATCCATAATTTGATGGTAGATCTTTTGAGAACATATAAAGGATTTTGAGACCCCTACCACCAAACATTTTAGGCAAAGCAATATGGTCCCATTTAATACAAGGGAGAACAAAGTGTTCTTGAGTTCAAACCCACAAAAAATTGAAAAGATTCTTGTGGATTTTTCTATGACTGTGCATGGGATCCATGTTGCTAACATCCAAAACATAGGTATGTATTTCAACATTGATTTGACTAGCAATAACCTCCTTTCTATTGACAACCACCTTAAGCTTCCATCATTTTAGTCTTTTCTCTAGCTCTACAATTAACCAAGACCAATATTCCTTCTTGTAACAATTTGGTTTCAAATAATGTATAGAATTTTAGGATCAATATAATTTGTTTTCAACAATTAAACATTATCAAAGATTTTTAAATATAAAATTGTAAATAGTTTTTTTTTGCATAGAGAGGCAGATGCAACAACCCAATAGAGTGATCTATAACCTTGTCAAATGTGAAGTTGACATGTATCCCTTTTAAAATAAAAATAAAATAATCTAAATAAAAGACTATATAGGCTATAACAAAAACTAAAAATGGAACTACATATTTGGTTAGTTTTAGTTAAAAGTGTTATAAAACACCAATAATCCCATTCTTGCTTTATTGTTGATATAACATATGTTAAAAATATTTCACTCTCATTATCAACCACAAATAAAATATTTCAATGCCCATGTGAAATAACATAGTTTTATACTAATTTTTAAAAGAGAATAATTAAAAAATAAAAGAGATCTTATATTTTTCATTACTATGTTGAGAGATATATGTATATTTTTTATAAGTTTTTAAATATATTTAAATATTGATTTAGATGGAATTATTTGAATATTGACACTAATTAAATAAATAAATTACACACACCACACACACAACACATATAAATAAAAGGTGCTATAAGTAAAAGAATGTAAGAATTTTTACTAAAAGACAAATGTACAATTCATTTATTTTTTAATATGAAAATTAATATGCATTTTTTAAGAAATATTAATGAACAATAAAAATTTAATGTGAGTCATAACAAAATATATATAAAGTAAATTAACCATTCGGGCAATTCAATTGGCTATTACCATGGTTATGACGTATTTGTAAACTATGATATTCAAGGCTTAAATCCCTAGTTGGTCTAGCCAAAAAAAAATAATATATTGACATGTATTTAAAAATATATTATTAACAAGAAAACAACTTAATATAAAATTGTGGTCTATAAATGAAATATTTGAGTACTCATGTTGAAAAAAGTATTTCACACACGCACACACACATCTAATTTAAGGCCATGGCCAAGCCATACACCAAATTGTTGTATGATACCTTCTTGTTTGTGGGACAAGTGATCCACCTCCCCGCAACAATTATGAAAACCATTATAAAACTTAATTTTTTATAGTGAAACCATTTAAAGTAGTCACAATATTTTACATTTTGGCCATTTTTCATGTGTGTGTATATAACATGAACATAGGTTCATCTTAATCAATGATCTAGCAAGCTTTGAGAGGAATCAAAACTCTCAATTTGCAAATATTTTTGCTGATTTTGTCACTAAAAGTGAGGTTTATCCATTAAAATTTTCAATTCCTCTCAGCACTCGCTATATTTGTGATTAATATGGTTGTGTGTGGGTGTAAATTTGTAGTGTATAAGAAATTATGGAAAATATAATTTTGTTCATAAATAAAATTTTGGTTTCTCGCTAAAATATCAATATATTATTGAATCAAGAGGTGCATTCTATAGCCTAGTGGAGTGTGTCATGTGATTCTGTTGGTGCTCAACTTGGAGTAGACACATGCTATTAATAAAAACTTTAAATAAAAAAATAATTAGCTATAATAAAAGCTTTAATGGATATACATATTTGGTTTGATTTAATTAAAAGTATTATAACACATTAATAACGTCACTCTTATTATGTTACCTCGATTTATTTTTAATATGTGATTTTTTGGAAACAACTATGAATAGGATTTACAAGCCATCAAACATTTTGAGTAGACACTCCACACATCATGAGGGACAAGAGAGCATAATAGTGACAAACAAGTGCTAATAGGCCTTTTATAGATAGGAATTCAAATCGCTATTAGGGTAAGGATAAAAAATTTAATCGATCTAGGCATTGAAAGGCCAAGTCAAAGGTACCCAATTAATTAAAAGTTATTAAGATTAAAATAATATATTAAGATTACAAGTCAAATTAAATAATTAAATAACTAATTAAATAAGCTATTAATTAAAAAACATTGTCATTGAAAGGTATAGACCAATGATTACTATAGAGATATTAAGGAATAATAAATTAAACTAAATGAGGAATCCAAAGAAATACTAGAGAAGCTAAAGGATAAAGCATCAAATTGGATGAAAGAAAAAACAAAAATCAAAATGAAGTTGAATATATTTGAAAATAATGTAAATGAACAAAAATGATTAAAGAGGGGGAAGGGATAAGAGTAATTGAAATAATTATGTTAAGAATTAAAAAGAAAGGTTTAGGGAATTAATGAGAGAAAAAAATGTAAAATTTGAAACAGGAACTATAAACTCAAAATGAGAACTCTAGCCAAATCCCCCGCAAAATGTGAAAAAACAACCCAAAAACAAAAACTGTGTATTTTAGAATCATGTTTTTTTTTAAGGGTTAACTTTCATCATTTTTTAAAAATGGCAGTTAAAAACCATTTTTTGTGCAAAAACAATGAAGAAAACACACTAAAAATAAAAAATGTTGATGCTAGAATAACATTTTTTTTGTTGTTGTTGAGGTACAGTTTCAATATTTTTTAGCAATGGCATTAAAGATAAAATAATTGGACCCAAAGAAATTTAAAATTCAAACAATTTTCATCCATGTCATTAAAGATGAAATATCATGACTCTAAAAAACACTAAAATTCTAGTTGTTTTCAACCATAACATTAAAGAAAAAATATCATAACTCAAAAAATGATGCAGGAACATCCAGCTAAGGGCATCGTGACCAGGTGTTGGTCTCAGTCAAGGAGGACAGGTTCAATGTCTTTTAGTTTCATTTACATTTACTGAATAAAACAGTGTCTAGAAACTGTTTTTTTTTTTTATTAGTTAATTGATATTAGGAACAATACAATTAGGATAGTGTCATAACAGTTACATTGTTTTATCATTTTCTTATTCCATTTTACAGCTGTCTGTTCATAAACAAAAATATAATATTGTAAATCCTACAGCACAAGAAAACCAAGCATAATCATCAATTGTGTAACTATAAAGAGTAACCGAACGGTAACCGAGAACCGTTCAAGTAACTGTCTAAACACGACATAAAAACCAATGTAATACATTTTGGAGGGGTTCAGTGCATGAGAAGAGAAATACAATAAAAAGAGTAATTTTTTCATCCAAATATCTGAATCCATCTGTAACAGTTTGTCCAAGACCTACATTTATTTTTTCCTCTAACTATTGACTAAGCTAAGTAGTTTTGTGCATTCCTATCTTTTGTATTTTTGTAAAATAGAGAGAGTAAATGGAGAAACCAAACAAGCATTCTAGTACAGAGTCTGGCAATAACCACAACAGAGTCCAAATAAACGAAAGCTAACAACAGTACAAGTAGTTCATAACCGATCAAGAATGCAATACTATATAACAACCCCAAAACAGAGGTAAACAACTATAAAAAAATCTTTCCTATTAATTCTTTTTGTAATCAAAAAAATATTTGTACACATTCAATATTCCCAAATATTCAAGTAGGAACAGAGGCAAAGATAATACGATATCACAGAACCCTGAAAGTGAGGGTTTAGTCGGCCACCATATAAAGGCAGATTTTTATTTTATTTTTATAAGTGTTTAGGGCATAGCTGAAAGTTTTTATACAAATTGCATCCCAGGTCACACAACAACAAAGAAAATCCCATGAAGGAGTACTCGAGCTTTGCCTAGTAACCTGACAGAGAGAACTAAACTAAAAATATTTGACAACAGTAGTAGAGAATGAGCCTACGAGAGCCATTGCTTGAGACAGTTACACAGACCACACCTGGGAACAAACCCTCACCTGCATAGTGAACCCACGAGGTACTGTCAGTCGAATGCATGTTGAAATATAGTCAAGAAGCAACAAACGAAAAAATAGAAATGAAAGCACAGATGGGAAAGTCATGTACCTAAAGAGCATTTGCATTGGAGGAGTGGGGCCCCAATGAGTCACAGTCATCAGTGAAACTCTACAGACCAAGGAGAAAACATTGTTTGTGCTAGAGAAAAGTGAAGAGGGTAAGCAGTATCATGGAGGAACTACTTACCTTGTCATGACCACGAAGCTGAGGAGGCCACCGTGACCGTGAGCTGTAGAGCACAAAACAAGCATCCATCAACCAAAGCTAACAACTAGAAAAACTACAACAGAATGAAAACAATGAAACAGGGGAAAGTATAGTAACCAAGCAGATGGAAACAACAGTAGAACTCTCATACAGATGAGGAAAACCTCCACATCGTGCCCAAATAACTAGGCAAAGAAGTCATCCGAACAATTGAAGATATCACGCCAGTAGATAAAAAAATCCATAGCTAGGTGCACAGAGAACCCAGCTGCCAAACTCCACATAGTAGCAACACAAACCTTCATTACAGGTCTAAACCCTTGGAGCAGTGAAAACGAAAATGGAAAATGAATGAATGACCAAGAATGAAGGGATTTGGCAACAACCAAGAGTGAGAAAATAGTAACTGAGGCAGGCAGAACCAACAAGTCATCATTGAATTCCGACATAAATGCTAGCCAACAAATATCCAGAACAGTCCTTGGTTTAGAGCCTAATCAAATGTATTAATCCCCGAATAATTTGCTAATCATACAACTATTAATTAAAGCATTGGTTTATCATTGTTAACATAATAAAATATTAGTTTGGGCTAGTCCCATCATAGTGGTAATAGAGCAGGATTTAGAGTTTTCTTGAGAGATGGAAGTTAGAAGACGAGGACGTGGAAGTGGTGCTCGAAGAGCAGTAGATGAAGGATTACGGGAGGAAATTAGGATCCTTACTGCTCCTTTGGAGGTAGTTGAAGCAGGAAGGAGAAGGGATCCAGAGGTAGGAGATGATAGTGAAGAAGAAGCTGTAGTAACAATAGATGGATCAGATGAAGAAGGGCCAGAAATGAGATTGTTGAGGACGGTCCTATTGGCAAGTAGCAAGCCTAAACCAAAACTTCTAAACTATGACAGTAGCTTGTCCACAGAAGTTTTGTTGGACTGGATCAACGAATTAGACAAATATTTTGAGTTTGAAGAGGTCACTGAAGATCAGAGAGTTAAGTTCGCTACAACAAAGCTGAAGGGACACGCAGTCCTTTGGTGGGACAATGTCCAGGCAGAGAGAAGAAGGATGAAAAAGTTGCCGACAAAGAAATGGCCAAGGATGGTGGCCAAGCTGAAAGGCAGATTTCTACCCAAGGATTACAAAATTCAACTGCATCGGTAATTGCAGAATTTGAAATAGAAAGGGATGACAGTAAGAGAGTACATCAAAGAATTATTTCGGGTAAATTTAAGAGTTGGTTATACAGAGGACACCCTGGAGAAAATAGAAAGGTATGTAAATGGTTTGAGATTGGAAATATTAGATGAAATTAGCATTCTTTCCCCGAAAAATATAGAAGACGCATACCAGAATGCCTTGAAGGTAGAGGAGAAGATTACTAGAAAGCAAAATGCTAGGAGAGGACGAGGAACCAGCAGAGTTAGAGGACAGTCTTATGGCAAAGGGTGAACTGCCAAGAATAGTGAAGAAGGCAATAGTTCCAAAACTTCTAGGACAACAGAAAAAGGTGACAACACTAGAGGTGGCACGTCATATTAGCGAGGAAGAGGAAATGGCTGAGGTAGAGGAGCTAACTATCAGTGCTACAGGTGCCACAAGTGGGGGCACAGATCTTTTAAGTGCCATGAGGTGGAACAATCTAGACAAAGAGGTGCATATGTCGCACAGCTAGAGGAAGCAGAGGCACCCCCCCAGGAGGCAGAAAATGTACTAGAAACAGGGGAACCCTTATTTTTGAAAAAAGTGTTGCTAAAACCAGCGAAAGAAATAGCTGAACAAACTCAAAGGAAAGCATTGTTCCGGATAGTTTGTAAGTCACACGGAAAATGTTGCAAGCTGATTATCGACAGTGAGAGCACATATAATTTGGTTGCCACAGAGATGGTAGAGAAGTTGGGTTTGAAGCGGCTGAAGCACCCCACTCATTACAAGGTACCGTGGTTGTAGAAAGGCCATCAGCTATTGGTGGACGAATAGTGTGAAGTTGAGTTCCATATTGGCAGATATAAGGATAAGGTTATTTGTGATATTATGACAATGGATGTATGTCATATACCGCTAGGAAGGCCATAGCAATATGACAGGAAGGTACTGCATGATGGGAAGACAAACTATTATAAGTTCGTTAAAGATGGGATCAAGCACACACTTGTGCCCACCAAGGAAGAGGAGACAGCAGAAACAAGCGGGACGAGAGTGTTACTAATGGGTGGAAAATGTTTTTGAAGCAGATTGAAGATAGTAAAGTGAGATATCTTGTTGTGAGAAGAGAAAATATGGTGTTGTTACACACAGAGGTGTCATATTTTCCTGTGGAAATTCAACAAATGCTGCAGGAATTTAGCGATATAGTAGTGGATGATTTACCAGATAAATTTCCTCCCAAGAGATGTATAAGTAATCATATTGACTTTATACCTAGAGAAAGTCTACCGAATAAGGCAGCGTATCAGATGAGCCCCAAAGACAATGAGAAGATTAGAAAACAGGCGCAGGAATTGCTAGATAAAGGGCTGATAAGGGAGAGTTTAAGCCCTTGTGCAATTCCAATAGTTCTCACTCCCAAGAAAGGAGGAGAATGATGAATGTGCACGAATTCAAGGGCCATAAATAAAATCACCATTAGGTACAAATTTCCACTGCCACAGATGGAACACATGGTGGACTGCCTGATCGGGGCAACATACTTCTCGAAGATTGATTTAAAGAGTGGGTATCATAGATTCGAATCAGGAAGGGGATGAATGGAAGGCAACCTTCAAGACCAATGAAGGATTGTATGAGTGGCTAGTAATGCCATTCAGACTAAGTAACGCACCCAGTAATTTTATGTGACCAACGAATGAAATGCTAAAAAAATTCATTGGAAAGTTCATGATAGTGTACTTGGATGATATATTAATTTTCAGCAAGATGAGGAAGGAAAACTTTCGACATTTTCAAAGTGTGATAGAAAAATTGCCACAGAGTAAGCTGTTGATAAATATGAAAAAATGCACTTTTCTGCAAAAAGAATTGGTTTATCTAGGTTTTATGATTGCAGAAAATGAGTTGAAGATGGACCTAGAGAAGATTGCAGCAATTGTCAACTGGTCATCCCCAAAAAGTTTGTTTGAGGTACGTAATTTTCATGGGTTGGCAAGTTTTTACTGTAAATTTATAAGAGATTTAAGTGAAATCTAGGCATCTATGTTGGACAATATAAAGAAGGAAAGTCAAACTTTTTGTTGGATCGAGGTAGTAGAAAGGAATTTTAAACTACTGAAGAAGAAGATCACAGAAAGACCGATCCTGAGATTGCCAAATTTTAAAAATCTTTTTCAGGTTCGCTGTGATGCAAGTGGTACAACCATTGGAGCTGTACCTAGCCAAGAAGACAAACCTGTTGTGTTTTTCAGCGAGAAGTTGAATGAAAGTAGGCAGAAGTATTCATCCTACGATAAGGAATTCTATGCTATTGTCCAAGCACTGAAGCATTGGAGACACTATCTGCTGGGGAATGAGTTTGATTTATTTTTAGATAATTTTGCACTACAATATGTGATGCAAAAACACAAGCTTAATCACAAGCATGCTAAGTGGGTTGAATATTTGCATAGTTTCACCTTTGTGTTGAAACACATTAGTGGGCAGGCCAACAAGGTGGCAGATGTGTTGAGTAGAAGAGCCTTGTTCTTGCATGAGAGTACGATACAAGTGTTGGGATTTGAGCATTTGAAAGACTTGTATGAGACTGACACAAATTTCAAAGAGGCTTATGAAGCCTGTCAGAATCCTTTGCTGAGAAAAAATAGTCCGTGGTTGGACTATAATTGCAGGAGAAGCTACTGTTTAGAGGGGGACAATTATGCATTCCCGATTATTCAATGAGAGAGAATATCATTTGGGAGAAGCACAGTGGAGGTCTAGTCAGACATTTCGACATAGTAAAAGAATTAGAGTAGCTCAACCATTTTTATTATTGGCAAAGAATTCAAAGGGATGTGCAGATATTTGTGACCAGATGTAAAGTGTGTCGATTGGCAAAGGGACACAGACAAAGCACGAGACTCTACACACCATTTCCCATTCTGAGTAGACTGTGGCACTCAGTCAGCTTGGACTTCATCTTGGGTCTACCAAGGATGCGACGGGGTTATGATTTGGTGATGGTAGTAGTATATAGGTTTTACAAGATGGCACATTTCATCCCTTGTAGAAAAACTAGCTATGCCACTCACGTGACCCACTTGTTCTTTACAGAGATTGTTAGGCTACATGGTCTACCTAAGTTCATTCTCTCTGACAGTAACGCGAAGCTTATAGGGCACTTCTAGCGCACCTTGTGGAAGAAGATGGACACACAATTAAGTTTTAGCTTTGCTTATCACCCGCAGACTAATGGGAAACCAGAGGTGGTAAATAGAAGCTTGGGGAACCTACTACGAAGTTTGATCAGGGAAAACTCATGAATGTGGGATTGAGTACTTGCCCAGGTGGAGTTCGCTTACAACAACTCGCCTAATCGCAACATGGGTTATACTCCTTTTCAGATCTTATATGGAATGCATCCTCACAGAGTGCATGAGCTACAAGATCTAAGACAGCAGGAAAGACAGAGTGTTGATGGGGAAGATTTCACTAAAGCGATGAATGATCTCCACGAGCAAGTGAAAATAAAGCTGTAGGACAATAATAAAAAATATAAGCAGTGGGCAGATTTGAAATGGAGAGAGGTGTAGTTTAATGTGGGGGATGAAGTCCTATCGCATTTGCGCAAGAAGCATTTTCCTATAGGTGCATATAACAAGCTCAAGTACAAAAGGATAGGCACCTGCAAAGTTCTCCAAAAATTTTCAGCAAATGCTTATCAATTACATCTGCCACCAGGAACAGGAATCTCGCCCATCTTTAATGTGGAAAACCTATTTCCATACAGTGCCGATCCAGAGGAAGACAACACAGCATGACCTATACAGGACACAAAGGAAGGGAGTGAGACTTGGATGAGACAAATGCCTTACGCTCAACCCCCTCAGATCGAGAGGATCCTCAACACTCAGGTGGCTAAGTGAACTCGGTGGAAAGAATATATACAATATCTAGTCAAGTGGAAGAACCGTCCTATTGAGGACAGTTCGTGGCTTAACGCCAGACATATATAGTAGATGGGTTATTCAGTCGAGAAGCTCATGGACCAGAGTCATGGATTTTTTATACCACGGGAGCCTGATGCAGGAGCATCCAACTAAGGGTATCATGACCAGGTGTTGGTCTTAGCTAAAGAGGATAGGTTCAATGTCTTTTAGTTTCATTTACATTTATTGAATAAAATAATGTCTAGAAACTAGTTTTTTATTATTATTAGTTAAGGAATATCAGGAACAGTAAAGTTAAGATAGTTTCATAGTAGTTATGTTGTTTTTTCATTTTCTTAGTCCATTTTACAGCTGTCTATTCATAAACAAAAATATAATATTGTAAATCCTACAACACAAGAAAAGCCAGCATAATCATTGATTGTGTAACTAGAAAGAGTAATTGAAGGGTAACTGAGAATAGCTCAAGTAACTGTCTAAACACAACATAAAAGCCAATTTAATAAATTTTGGAGGGTTTCAATGCATAAGAAGAGAAATACAATAAAAAGAGTAATTTTTTCATTTGAATATCTAAATCCATTTGTAATAGTTTGTGCAAGACCTACATTTATTTTTTCCTCTAACTATTGAATAAGCTAAGTAGTTTTGTGCATTCCTATCTTTTGTATTTTTGTAAAACAGAGACAGAAAATGGAGAAACCAAATGATCTTTCCAGTATAAAGTTCGTAAATAACCACAACGGAGTCCTTGAAAGTCAACTTAGATATTGGATTGTATATATAACATAACATAAATTTAAGATTCCAACAAATATTTGCTATGTTTTACACAAAATTTACTAAACAAAAATACTTAATATTTTACATTGAAATTTTATATTTAATATGTTCATTAATGTAATACCCCCAAAAAAATTATTTAAAAAAAATTGTGAACTGATATTTTAAATTAAGGCACCTAAAAGGTTGGTAGACATTGTGATAGATATTGCAGATAATTTGATTACAATAATAGTATATAAACATATACAGATTGATGAGTGATGTTAATGAGTATGGGTTGTGATTTTATGGAATATAACTCCACTTGACTGATGGAAATTTGTGAAATAAAAATTGAAAGTCCAAGAAATTTGATTCTCTAAACGGAATTTTGAATGGGGTAAAAACAATATATTTTAAAGGGGCACCTAGCATAGAGGAGATACAATTTGGTGGTGAAATATGTTGTATGCAATACTTAACTATGAGGAGGAGGTTTTATGCATGTTATGAGGCTATAAGGGGCAAGGTAGAGTGCAAAATTACTTGAAGAAGAGGAAGGAGTCTCAAGCCATAGAAGCAAGAATGTGTTAGGACGAGGCTATATTAGTGAATTGCACATCTATTATAATGAGAGTGAAATCTACATAACTAATAACACTCATGAGGAAGTGATCTTTATAAAATCATAATGTAGGCTTAGGGGTGTCTCAGTAAATAAATTGGCCTTATTGGTCAACTACAGATAGGTTGTGTCACCCAATCTGGTTACAAGTTCATTCAATCCTTAATATCTTTGTTACAGTAGTAGTGTAAAATGGCGTGATTAATATTGTTAATACTGCATGTAAGATTTTTTAATTCGTTTATCATTTCCTTGATGTCTGCTACGTAGAATGCTATAGTTCTTTATGTATTTAGATAGAGAATGTTATAGTTCCTTAGGTACGTAGGAAAAGAATGTTGAATTTCTTTATATATGCAGATAGAGAATGGTGTAGTTATTTATCTATTTAGATAGAATAGAAATCATGTAGGGTTGACCATTAATTTATTATAATTTCTCTGGAACTATTTTCAATTGAGGATCTTGCTTCACATGGGAAGTGAATAATAGATTTATAACCTAAAAAATTCCAGAGTTAGATAAATAGGGAGAAAAGATAAAGCCACTTTAATACATTATTTATAATATTAAAGAATTGATGACTAGAATAATGGACATCTAAATGAATTGATGAGAAGGGTTATAATAGAACATATGAAATTGAGAAATGACCTACCTATCTAGGGTAAATCTATTAGACTTGAAGCATTGCAAGGTAAAACTATGCAATTAATCCCTCGGAGCTACCCAACAAGAATCTTTAAACTAATTAAAGAACAAACTTAGTTTCAAATAAAATATCATTATAGACTGTATTTTCTTGAATATCCACATATCAAAAGACCATGGAAGCTCCCCAAGGATCAACTCTAGTCAGTTTGGCACCCAAAAACCATTGACAATTCCCCATCGACCACTGGTCACCATCAATGATCCAAAATCCAAGGGTTGAAAAAATGTCAAGCACGTTAGTGAGGTGAGGGAGGAAGACCCATGTGTAATATAAGGCGAATATGTAAAGCCTAGTCACCCATCGTGGATCCCACTATGCTATTAGAGAGGGTGCTAACTATGGGAAACATGGTTTCTGTTGTAGAATAGGTCATGCCCGGATGTGAAAAATTATATCCATGTCATAACTTAGACCGTTGTTGGGATTATATGACTTAATAGAATGTAACATTCAAATATCTATGGAATTTAGTAACTTGATAGGAATAACCTTGTAGTATTTGATTTATAAGTTTTTCTCCAATTTGAGATCATGTTTTTAGGTTGAAAAACGTAGAGAGCTTCTGTATATATTATCCTTTAATATGATTAACAATGATTATAACTAGTATATAATCCATTCATAATAATTTTTGTGATTATATTACCTATTAACAGTTTAATAATGCTCAAGAATTTGAATGAAAATTAGTGATATTTTATCCACTTACATAAGAATTGGTCTAAAACAATTATTGAATAAAAGGATTGTAAGTTTAGTTAATAGTTATAGTTTTGATGGGTTTTCTAATTTTATATTTATCTTATAATTTGTTTGACAATTTTGAGTATTATTCAGTGAGTTTCATATAGGAAAATACGTTTTATTCCACCTTCAAAAAAGTCCCAAATTCAATCTAAATTCATACTAGTTTAATTAGCTCGTCAATAAGAACTATATTTTATCAAGAACTATATTTTCTCTAAACAAGTATTATGAAAATTTAAAGGTTTTTTACCATTGGTTTTAAATTTTTGTGGCCTAGAAGGTAGCCATGGCCTATAGTTAGAACATAAATCCTAAATAAACCTTACAAACATGTGTTCTGTGTTTGTAAGAAATAACATGAGTTGTTTCCTAATCACTTTTTTACAATACTTTTATGGTTTTTCTTTTGAAAAATGTTAAAATTATTTAATAACAGCTCCCTTCAATTTATATTGCCAAGATGATGAGAATTTAATAAGTAATAGTAAAATAGGCAATTGTAGAGAAATATGATTTGTATGTTAATAACTTAAAGTAAGAGATATAATGACAACATGAAAATGCTAACTCTCAAATTTATCTTAGCATGAGATTTCAAATTTCTTTATTTGTTATGTAAAACAACAAATGTTACCCTTATCAAGCAAGATTAAAGTTTTCAAGTGACATGTTTCTTAATGATTATATTTTTGTTTACATTTGGCATATTATTGAAATCATGAACCTTATATTTAACAAAAAAATCTCTTGTGGAGGTGAAGTTTACTCTTAGAAGATAATTATTATAAATAATTTAAGAAGATTTTTGATGTAGGAACACCTATCGTTAGTCAAATCACCTTGTGATTTGATACTTTAAAAGTAAAAAAAAATATAATAGGATAAGATCCTTATGTATAACAAAGCATAGAAGTGGTTTTTTAGTTGCTAGATTTTATGCTTTAGTTAGATTTTTAGTTTCTAGAACTAAGCAGATAAATATATTAAGAAATTTTAGAGCTTTCCTCAAGAGAATTTTAGATCTTTCCTTCTCCAAGAGAATTCTAGATCCTTTCTTCTCCAATAGTAAATATGGATGTATGTAATTTCCTAGGTATGTGTGAGAGTGTAGAGAAATGCTTGATATAGTTGTGATGATTATTATTTATGTAATCATGCTTGTAGATATTGGTTATATAAAATAACTATTTTTTATAAAATATTGTGTGATGGGTTGATTCAAATAAGAGAGTGGTGATGGGGATAAAAGTGAAATTTCCCACCATGAAGTGGTGTGAAAGTAGGATACTCATGTGTGACATTGGAGGTTTTTTCACATGTCTGCATTGTATCTAAATCATCTACCAACATGCATGTGAGATATCAGTTAGGCTACCCATAAATATCTCATTGTTGACTGAGTAAAGAATTACATGCATATTTGAAGGAACAAACATTATTTGAAGCTACGATGTGCTAGCATAGTATCGTCTTAGTGCTAGTTTGAATTGTCACGTGTAAAGGTTGGAATAAGAAATGAGGTAAGAGACTGACATTGTACTTGTTGTCGAATTGTGTGAGAAACATTGAAGGACTATGTGCAGGAGCATATTATGTAGACTATGCTGCATGGAGATCTATGTGTGTCTATTTTCTTTTAGATGCTAGACTTTGAAATTCGTATTATTCTTATTCAATGATCGAGGAGTGATTGAAGGGTAAATGTGTGGGATGAGGGGTATGTGAATATCATGATTCTACCATTGGAAACAATCACTGCATTGAGAACTACTTCAAGAATTGAATTGTGTTGAGTTGTTGAACATTTTTTTTTTAAAGTTTATAATTGCTTAATGTGACCTAACCAAAAAGGATTGTTTAATAGAACCCAATGTGTGTGGAAAAAAAAAAAATTATCATCACAAAGCAAAGCTTTTATGTTTGAATCATGATTTTGATTTGAGAAAGTAGTAGTAGCAAATAAATATGAAATACATTGTGGTAGACCCCTTGTATAGTAGTAAAGTGGTGATAGTGAAGACAACAGAGGAAGGTCTCAAGAGAATAACTATGAAATGTGAAAGCATAGAGCATAGGAAGCTCACAAGGTTCTAGGGAAGAGAATCAAGAGAATACAAGAGACTAGGATTGGTGAGGTATTGTGTATTAGGAGAGACTATTTGTTATTGTAGAGGATAGATGAAACTACCAGTGGGTATGAAGGATCTCATAGGATAAGAAATGAAGGTGTATTAGATGGTCATGTAAAGGCTTTATAGCAAGGAATCAAAAGTAAAATGAGTGGCGAAGAAGTGAACATAGAGATTGATGAGTTGAAGGAAAGACTCAGAATGATATATAGGCTACAACAAAAGAAAATTGTAAAATATTTGAGATAAGGGATTAGAATAAATAAGAAGGTAAGATGGCATATGGTACAATTTTATGTAAGAAATTTGATACAAAAAATGAAATTGTTTATTAGGATAAAGAGAAAGGTAAAAATAACATTTAAAAAAAGGAAGTAATTCACTTTTGTGAACCAAAACAAGGACCAATGCCTGGAGAAGATAATCGTATGGATTTGATGATAGAAACACCAAATGAGAGCAAATAGTCCCTTCATTGTAAAATTGATAAATTGTGTGTGCCTACAAGTTATGAAGATAATCAACCACTACATGTTGTTATAATTGAAGAGGAAGATGAAGGATTATGTTAATATGTGTAGCTTGGGAGGTACTGCCACAACCTGTGGGTTACTAGCTTTATGTGGAGTTAACCCATGAAAAAGGAGCTTTGTGGGAAATGTAACCAAGTGGTTGGATTTAGACCCAAAGGGGTGAACTAAATACCCAAAGAAATGTACTTTTTAGTATAATTGTTATGTGAGGGAGCTTTGATGGAATTAAGAAGGCTGAAGCTAATGATTAGGGGGGCTATAAATTTAGGAAACGTACGAGGAGGTATCACACACAAGTGAAATTCATCTTATGAAGACATTTTCTTAACAAAAGTCATAGACCCTGAAGAAGGATGGGTTAGATAAGTAGGATGAGTATTTGTGATGCTTTGATCTGATCTAGGACATGGAGGGATCGACATGCTTATTACTATGGTTTTATGGTTTGATAGATTGATTTATGGGTGAAATAATAATTTACTGGTGTGAGTTTATTCTGAAGGACTTGAGAAGGACGTGTCTCTAATTTTCTGTGAAAAAGGGAGTTTAAAAGGTCTATTTGATAAGTATAGACTAGGGTCGAGTTCCCCTACCTTCCATCATAGGAGAAAATCCTAGGGTGAGGTTGTTGCAATGATTGCAGACCTGAGTTTAGGATTCGAATTGAGTTGGCTCTAGGGGGTTGAGATTTTAACCTGCTTTGGTAGCAAAAGACTAGTTTACGACTGAAAATCTCAGAGATAATGTCTCACAAGACTAAGCTTACTAAGGCTTAAGTAGAGGCCAACAACATATGTATTGTGGATATATATTGTCTTGATGATTGCAGATATAATCTGTTAAGGTCTGTCATCTACGTTTTGTTTGGATATATGTTGAAGGCCTAATGTGTAGTGCATTTTGTGGAAGATAAATCATTGTGAGTGGAACTTGTTGAACACTAAAGTCACCATAGAGAAAGAAAAGGGACTATTTATTGAAGAAATATTCAAGCCTATGAATACTGTATTTGAAGTGGAAAACCTTTTTGTCGAGTTAGACTTGTTGAACTAATATTTGGTTGAAAGAATTGTGACCTTAGAGAAGCATTGTCATTGTGTGAACGTTATTTATTGAACTATTGTGTGCAAGTGAATCTGAAATTGAAAATTTTCTTATGAGTAGTTGAATGCAGAGGTATTGGAGCAGAAATATTCTCTTCATGCATAGGTGGAAAGGGAAATTCCAAGTATTATAGAAAAGTGGACTAAAAGTGTTGGTGTAAGCACTTCTTCAGTAAGAAAGTCAGGTTTGTTATTGTTCTTGGATAGATTGATTGTCAAGTGGTGTTGACATTAAAACCTAGTTTCCTTTATATTAGGACTAATTGTAAGGGCCATGATTTATGGTATGAGAGCCCTATGATATTTGTATTAAAGATGTAATACAATCTAGTTTTGGGTTGCATAAATTCCTATGTACTTTATTGATTCGTTGTCATTACATTTCTATCGCACAAAGTGCTTGGAATTTGTGACATTTCAATGTGTTTTTGATCGCGTTTTAGACATAGACCCGATTTTGATGTTCCAAGGAAAAACCAATAGATTATATTGTGATAATATTAATAAAAGACAACGGAGGAAGTAGTAGGGGTGATTTCGAGAGCAGAACAACAAAAAATGGAAGAGTATCTAGGGTTGTAGGTTCCTGAGCACCATGGAGGTGCGCAAAGGGGGGAGCTCCACTCGCTCCTACAGGTAGGCAGTGGCTAGTAGAGGCAAGAAACCTTTAGAATCTGTCAGAGGGCCTTTAGGAGAACAGAATAAGAATTTGGAAGAGGACCATGACTTTACGAAACCAAGAGAGGACAACAACATGAAAGATAATGATGATGAAGATAAAAAACAGGCAGCAAAAAACAAGGCACAAAAGGGGCAATACAAACCCAAGGCTGAGGTCACTCTTAGAGTAGTTTTAAATGATCCTTCCCTGCACGCACATAGGGATCACATACGGACCTACGCTATCATTTGCATATTGGGATTGTGACCCACTGAAAAGACATTACAAGCATGGATTAAATATCATTGGAAATCGAAAGGAAGCATAGACCTACACGTTGGGTCAAAAGGTTTCTTCACTGTGGTCTTCACAAATATTAAGGATAAATATAGGGTGTTTGAAAGAGCACCCTACTTCTATGCAGCAGCGGACCTCTACATGTAGTCATGGATGATGAATTTTGTCCTGAAGAGAGAAACATTCACTTCAGTTCTGGTCTGGGTAAGACTTAGCTCCCTACCTTTTGATTACTAGCAAACATAATCACTATCTGCCATAGGAAACAAACTAGGGTATTTTGTTAAAGCCTCTGAGGCCACCAGAAGGGGAAAATACACCTCATTCGCAAGAATATGTGTTGAGATAGACCTATTAGGTGCCCTACCAGATGAGGTCATCTTGGAAGTTTTTTATGAAGAATGGGTGCAAACAGTACATTATGAACATATTCCCTTTAGATGTCACAGGTGCCATGAGCATGGGCACCTTTTTAGAGATTTCCCTCTTAGCAAAAGAGAGAATGGAAGTAAACAAAACCACAATGAAAGACACTAAAAGCTTTCACAAAGTGGGACATAGAGGAAAATGGGGCAAAAGGGGGCAAAACAACAACAAACAAAAAAGCAACAGGCAAATCTGAACAGTTTCTAAGTTCTTGAAGAAGAGGAAGAAATATCAAATGAAGATTAGGTAATGGAAGAAATCCTAGGGGCAAAGGAGAAAGAAGAAGATAGGGAACAAGAACATGATGCTACTAAACAGAAAGAAACAATGTGGAATAATGAAGAGCTAGAGATGGATCCAGATATGACTCAGAGTGAGATGGAAATTGATGATTAGGAATTGCAGGAGATTCTAGATAGAGAAAACCTAGATTTGGAAGGATTCTTGAAATAGGGTACCATGGTAGGGGTAGACTCATTACCTCAAGAAGAGTTCAACAGAGTGAAACGGTGTTTCCTATGGAAAACTCAGGACAAAGGGATGGAAAAGCGGAACAACAACAAAAGATCAGACAACGAAGGAGTGAAGACTAGGAAAACCACACCAGGACTAGCTCCGAGTTACCCAAGAAATAAAAGAGGTAGGAAAAAGCAAAATGAGCTACTGATGGAATGTGGAAAGCTAATGATTGATTCAAGTAACATGGAAGACCTATCCAGTTACTCCTTTACAAATATTTAATAATGAAGTTCACATCTTGGAATATCAGAGGTTTAGGTAATAAAAGGAAACAAATATTACTTAGAAATTGAATGAAACAAGAAGCTCTAGATATGAGATTTATCTAGGAAACTAAATGTTCCATTCAAAAAATCAAAGAACTTAATAGTAAATGGCTCAATATATTTGAGTTTCTAGAAGTTAAAGTAGATAATAAAGCTGGAAGTATACTCACTCTTTGGAACCCCGAAAATATTCGCATAATAGATGATGAGGCATATAGGTATTACTTATCAATGGTTATACGCCTGTGGGAGACAACGAGACTTATTTGGTGATGAATGTCTATGGTCCACAAAGACTGGATGATAAAATCAAAGTTATATATTCTCTTGTAGAACTCAGAGATAGACATGTAGGAGTTCCTTGGATAATTGGGGGGGGGGGGGGGGGTGGACTTCAACATGATCAAATCACTTTTGGGAAGAAAAGGGGGAACAAGAACTTTAAATAAAGATTCTACAACATTTCTTACTTTCATAGATAATATGAAGCTAGTTGACACTGATATGAATAATGGTATCATGAGCGGGTGTTGGTCTCAGCCAAGGAGGATAGGTTCAATGTCTTTTAGTTTCATTTACATTTATTGAATAAAATAGTGTCTAGAAACTAGTTTTTTATTATTATTAGTTAAGGAATATCATGAATAGTAAAATTAGGATAATGTCATAGCAGTTACATTGTTTTGTCATTTTCTTTGTCCATTTTACAACTGTCTATTCATAAATAAAAATATAATATTGTAAATCCTACAACACAAGAAAAGCCAACATAATCATTGATTATGTAACTACAAAGAGTAACTTAAGGGTAGCTGAGAATAGTTCAAGTAATTGTCTAAACACAACATAAAAACCAATGTAATACATTCTGGAGGGGTTCAGTGCATAGTAAGAGAAATACAATAAAAAGAGTAATTTTTTCATTTGAATATCTGAATCCATCTGTAACAGTTTGTCCAAGACCTACATTTATTCTTTCCTCTAACTATTGAGTAAGCTAAGTAGTTTTATGTGTTCCTATCTTTTGTATTTTTGTAAAACAGAGAGAGAAAACGGAGAAACCAAATGAGCGTTCCAGTACAGAGTTTGGAAATAACCACAACGGAGTCCAAATAAACGAAAGACAAGTACAGGTAGTTCAAAACTGAATGAGAATGCAATTATTGAATAAAGACCCCAAAACAGAGGTAAATGACTATACAAAAAAAATTTCCTGTTAATTATTTTCATAATCAAAAAACTATTTGTACACATTCAACAATCCCGAATATTTAGTTAAGAATAGAGGCAAAGATAGTATGATATCGCAGAACCCTGAAAGTGAGGGTTTATTTGGCCAACATATAAAGGTGAACAAACCAAAATTTACAAGTGTTCAGGGCATAGCTGAAAGTTTTTGGGTCGCACAACCACAGAGAAAATCCCATGAAGGAGTACTTGAACTTTTCCCAGTAACTTGACATTGACAACTAAACTAAAAATAATTGACAACAGTAGTAGAGAACGAGCCTACCGGAGCCATTTCTTGAGACAGTTATGTAGACCACGCCTACGAAAAAACCCTCACTTGCATAGTGAGCCCACAAGGTATTGTCAGTAAAATGTATGTTGAAACATATTCAAGAAGCAATAACAAAAAAAATAGAACCGAAAGCACAGATGGGAATGTTGTGTACCTGAAGAGCATTTGCATTGGAGGAGTGAAATCCCACTGAGCCACAGTCATCTGTGAAACCCTATAGACCAAGGAGTGAACGTTGTTAGTGTTGGAGAAAAGCGAAAAGGGTAAGAAATATCATGGAGGAACAACTTAGCTTGTTAGGACCGCAAAGCTAAGGAGGCCATCGTGCCCATGACTTGTAGAGTGCAGAATAAGCATCCATCAACCAAAGCTAACAACTAGAAAAACTATAACGGAATGAAAACAATAAAACAAGGGAAAGTATGGTAACCAAGCAGATAGAAACAACAGTAACCCTCTCATACAGACGAGGAAAACCTCCACACCGTGCCCAAGTAACCAGGCGATGAAGTCACGAGAACAAGTAAAGATATCACACCAACAGATAACAATATCCAAAGCTGGGTACACATAGAAGCCAACTGCCAAACTCCACATAGTCACAACACAAACCCTCATTGCAGGTCTAAATCCTTGGAACAACGAAAACACAAATGGAAAATGAATGAATGACGAAGAACCAAGGGCTTTGGCAACAACCAAGAGCAGGAAAATAATAACCGAGGTGGGTACAACTAGCAAGTCATCATTGAATTCCGACATAAATGCCACCCAACAAATATCCAGAACATTCGTTGGTTTAACACCTAATCAAATGTATTAATCCCTGAATCATTTTCTAATCATACAACTATTAATTAAACCATTGGTTTATCATTGTTAACATAATAAAATATAAGTTCGGGAAGTCCCATAAAAAAACCCTTAAAATTTTGACAATTTTTCAACCACAGAATTAGAAAACCTTAAGTTTTCAACATATTTCAACCGTGACATTTTGAACAAATTAGATGACTAAAAAAACTTTAAAAATGAACACTTGAATGAAGGATTCAATATTGCAAGAGTAATGTTTACTTTAAAGGCTAAGCATATATCTTTTTCAAATCTTAGCCGAAGACAACTTATCTCATTACAAGAAAAACATAAAAATTAACCATCCAAATGAAGTATCCCCTTTTGATGAGGCATTAAAATTGCAACAATTTTTTAAACTATGATATTAATTAAATTGTAACAATAAATAATATCATGTCAATATCACTGTATAATTTAAAAATTCAACATTAATTTCTACTAATTGTTTTTTTACTTTTAATCAAAATATCAATACTTGTAGATTGAATGAAACATAAATTATTTCTCTAAGTTATTCTTGCATGTGGATATTCTATAAAAATGAATTCATCATAATTAAAACATATAATCCAACAAACATAGAAATGTCTCATAACTTCATGTAATATCATATGGAAGTTAAAATATTTATTTCAAGTTACCATGCAAACATCATTTACATAAAATTTCTTAAACAATTATTCAAAATCATTCATATGTTTTGGCACACCACCAGACTTTACAACATCTTTAGATGAATGATTAGATGCAAATGAATATGACCCATATTCTTCTCTTTCATCAACTAGTGCGACATCTAAGTCAACATGCATGCCCAACATTTCAGGTTTCAAAAGTCTTCTAGATCTATGACTAGGTTTAGCAGACTCCCATCTCAACATTGTTTCTTCTAGTAGCAATCTCTTTAGAATATCTATCATCTTGAAGCGAAGAGTTCCTATCTTTGTTAAATTGAAGTCATAAACAAGTATATCAACATCCTCTAATTTTAAGAGGTTTGTGCAATGACGATTTATATTTGTACCCTTTTTTTTTCTCTTTTTTCCAATTTTTTTATCAACTACCATCTCTGTCTTGTACACACCATCGAATGCATGTGTATTTGTGGCATACCAATGTACTTTAATACCAATAAGATCATCATTTTCTTTAACTGGCCTAGATCCATCTAACTCCAGACCTATCATGCGTCGAGAGGGATCAAACCCCTTGACGTGCAAACCTTCCTTTTGGAGTGTGGAATTTGAGGAAAGGTTTACAACTCAAGTGATTTGATCCCTCTCGGTGCATGTTAGATCTGAAGTTAGATGAATCTAGGTTGGTTCCGGTTGAGGGTGACAATGCCACATGTGTAGATTATCATTATTATGAATATGTTTGAGATAAACTTCATACTTTGAAATTTACATTATGTTTTCTTTGTTTGACATGAATATATCATTATCTTCTTTAATTTTGTTTTGGTTTCTTGCCTTGAATGGTTGGTATGTCTACGCTTGAATGATTTGAGTGGTTTGTGTGTTTATGTGTTTTGATTTGGATGGTAATGTTTGTGAATGTTAGAATTGTTATGTTCTATTTCTATATGTGTATGTAATTGTCTGTTAGTAGTTAGTTGGTGATGAAGAAGGGAAACTATCTTATCCATAGTTTGCAAGAGGATTGATACTGTACATATATTTAATTTAATTTTAGGTATCACAACTTTTGAGAATTAATAATTCTTAATAGTGTCACTATATATATTACTAAATATATTTTGAAGAGTAGTTTTAATAATTTATTGCATCAAGATTACTATTGAAATCATTTGTTTCATTGCTAATGTTTGAAATAGTTTATTTCCTTCGAAATATTTAGATTATTTTTTTATCTGTAGCTTGTTTTGCAATATTAAAAAAATAATATAATCTTTATTTTTTTTAATGAGTAGTGAGATTTACAATATCTTAAATTATTTGCTAGTTTTTCCATATTTTCTTATTGATTATATGAAAATGATAGTTGAGATTGTAAACCATTCAATTCTTTAACTCAAAATATTGTAGTAAACATCATACCTTATCTCTCTTGCTCTCCAATATTAATAGGTTGAATTACTATAACACACAAATCAATGCAAATAATCAATCATTTTTTGTGCTTACATTGAAATCAATGCACATTGTTAATCCAATCACGTTAAGTTAATGCACCATCATACATTAAGTTACATGAAATCATAAATCATTATCTACACTGAAAGCAATGTATCTAATGCACACAGTTAAATAAGATTAGAAAACATATACACTGAAATCAATGAATCTAATGTAAGAAGTCAAATAAGATTATAAAACAGCATCTACACCAAAATCAATCCATCTAGTGAAAATAATCAAATAAGATTAGAAATGAGCATCTACATTGAAATAAATGCATCTAGTGCAAGCAATGAAATATGATTAGAAATAAACATCTACACTAAAATCAATGCATCTAGTGCAAGCAGACAAATAGGATTAGAAATTATCATCTACACTAAAATCAATGCATCCAGTGCAAGCAATCAAATAGGATTAGAAATCACAATCCACACTAAAATCAATGCATCTAGTGCAAAGAATCAAATATAATTAGAAATCATCCTCTACACCAAAATCAGTGCATATAGTGCAACCAATCAAATAGAATTAGAAATCATTATTTACACTAAAATCAATGTATTTAGTGCAAGCAATCACATAGAATTAGAAAACATCTACAATGAAATCAATGCATCTAGTGCAAGAAATCAAATAGGATTAGAAATCAACATTTACACTAAAATCAATGCATTTAGTGCAAGCAATCAAATATCATTAGAAATCAACATCTACACTGAAATTAATGCATCTAGTGAAAGCAATCAAATAGGATTAGAAATCATCATCTACCATGAATTCAATTCATTTAGTGAAAGAAATCTTCTTCCCTATCTCCCCCCTCCATCTATATATATATCTCCTTCTTTGTATCTCTATATCATCCCCAAACATAGAGACTCTCTCTCCATCTCTTCATTTTCGCTCCCCCTCTTTCTCTCGCTCCACTTTTCTCCTTGTATGTCTTTTTTATTACCTCCCTCTCTCCCCTTCCAAGTCCATCTCTTTGTCCCCCCTCTCTCTCCCTGCTGGTTAAGTCTTCCCCCTCCATATTTGTGTCTCCCTCTCTCTCTCTCTTACCCTTCCCTCTCTCTCACTCCTCTCCTTCTCTCTCTCTTCATTCCTCCTCTCCCATGTCATTCACTTTATCTCCTTCAATGAAAGCAATCAAATAGGATTAGAAATCACCATATACACTAAAATCAATTCATCTAGTGCAATAATTCTTCTTTCCTCTATCCCCCCCATCTATATCTATATATCCCTCCATATATCCTTCTTTGTTTCTCTAACTCACCCACCCCCCTCTCTTGCCCCACTCCCCAAACACACATGCTTTATCCCTCCATATCTATCTATCTCCCTCTTATTCCCTCTCTTCACCTTCCATCTCTCTCTCTCTCTCTCTCTCTCTCTCAACCCCAAAACATACACACTATCATGATCTATTTACTAACAGATAATTAAATCTACACTCCCAATAATCCCAAACAATCTCGAAATATTCTAGTAAGCTATAGGTAGACTTACTAAGTATCCATCTATATGAATATCCTAATAATTATTAATTCATAAATCGTAGCTATTCCAAATTCATACATAATAACTTGAAAGTGAATGAAAAGATAATCACAATAATAATTAAACGATCTGATGATAGGGAAAACCCTATTCCTTTTTATATAAAAAGGACTAATATTCACATGAATAAATAAATTAATCCAAAAACCTTATTCTTTCTATTAAAATCATGAATATCTACATAAATCAATTAATTAATATGAATATCTACAGGAATTAATTAATTAATTAGATAAATATATGTATTATTTAAATAGCTTGTATTCCTTAAAAATTAGTAATCTTCATTATTGTTTGCATCCTAATATTCTCCGCCACCTAACCATGTTTCTAAAATGATTATGATCCTTTGTGTCATTTTCTCTTATTACAACAAATGTGATGTGGAGAACATGATCCATCCTAACTTATATTTTGATAATATAGTCACTAATGTATCTAGAATTATAAAAAAGGAAGTTAAAGTGTACATGTACCAGAGAAACAATCTTGAGAGATTGTACTCTCATAAATTCGTTCTCTAATTTGGTATCAAATCTTGTGAAAGTGTTGTGAGTTGCAGTTGAAGAGTGAGTTGTGCGCTATTGACAAAGTTTGCAAGCCACATAAACACTGGATGTTGGCATTGTAAATGTCGGTTGCTTACTTGTTGATTATGTGAAATATCAGAGATGAAATAAAGAAGAAGGTGAGCGGAGTCTGTAAAGAGGTTTTTGAGTAGGTAGTTTTATGTGATTGTAGAATATGGAAATATTTTAGAATTTGAGGATTCTGAGAGTTCAATTGTTTAATATCTATTTCTCGACATTAGATTCTAAGATATTTTAGAAAGCTAATTGTAAATTCTGATTTTGGAATTTGAGCGTAAAGAGATAAATCAATTGTTTGACTCGTGTCTTGATCAACAGATTCTAAGATATTCTAAGAATATGCAATCTACGTGCCTGAGGTTCCTTGGCAGAGAACGTACCATTGTGTGCATAAACAATTGTGTAAAGAGGTGTATTGCTGTGTTTCTAGGTGAAGAAATGTTCTCTATTGGTCCTAGTGAGAGCTTATGGGTTGAGATGAAATCGTCTAATCCTGTGAAACTATGGATTGGACTAATGCCCTGGATAAGATTATTTTTAACAGAGTAAAAATAAAATCCCAGTGGCAATTTCCAAACCCATAGATTAAAGAATCGTGGTGTGGGTCGGTAATATTGCACTAATAATCTGAAACATGTCCTTTCCTGTTCTTATCATTCCATGATCACTCCTCATCCTAGTGACATTTCGGCTGATGAAAACAACAAAAACCAAGCATTTTCGTGGGTAATTATTACTATTTTTCCCTTTTATGGTTATGAGTACGTCAGTTGTATTGTATAAATTTCACTTCCTTATTTCGAATCGCTGAACCAAAATCTATCATTTTAACTTTTGACTCCCTAATTCGACTCCAACGACTCTCCTTTCTATCTCACGTTTGGATTTCAAATCCCCCTTCAAAAACCGTTGAGTAGTTGTAGTCACGACCTTCACCCTTTCTCTACAACAATGCCAACTCTTGAAGTGTGCACACGACGGAAAGATGTGATAGCTTCCATCAACATATGATCTAAAATGGTTGTATTGGATGCGCTGGTGGAGTGAGTGGAAGAAACTACAACAATCTCTCAGCAAAATTACATGTATATTTTACAAAAAAATGCAAATGCATCCACTAATATCAACATACAGTAGGTAAAGTATCTAGCCTCTGCACCATTAACCTGATTAATGTTTTCCATTGCAAAAGAAGTGGGCTCCAAATCATCCCACGTGGTTGAATTATTCCCATGTAGGTTAGTCTATGACCTGGAGAACACAAATCGAGCAACTTAGCCCAAACAAATCCAAATCCAAAGTACCAAACAATTCAGCAAAAACAAATCCAACGAACCCAAATCTAGCAAATGTGAAGAATAATGATCGAAATGTGTAGGGTTAATAGATTTGTAATTGTTTATTTATATAATTATTTAAATTTATTATGAATGGATATTAAATTTTATTTATAGAATTATTTACAAAAAAATTATGAGCCGACATTAAATTTTAAATGACAGATGGACAACTTTACACATCATATTAAATTTTAAATGAGACAACGTTACACATTATATTGGGCTATAAAATGCACCTCTCAACGCAATGAATTTTATAACCTTGGAAAGCTAGAATGTATAGCCATGTGGATCTCCATCTGCTAACATTGCAATCATGCAACCCTCTGTAACAGCATGTAAAAAACCCGTGTAAAGGTCTTCCATGGATTCATGTTGTGTACGTGATATTTTGGAACCAATATACATTTTTCATTCCTCTAGCTATGACGAATTGATAATATCTTGAGATTGTTGTTAAACAATGTTTCTATCCTCATTTTCATTTGACAAAACTTTTGGAAGATTACCAGACCAATGAGAAAGGATGTCATGAATTATGGATATTGTCATATTTTCATCATTATGAATATTTGGAGTTGTGAAGTAAACCCTTGGCAACATTTTACCATGAAATACCATACAACTAACCACGTGAAACTGAATAAAATTTTCCTCTTGTAATTTTTTTGGTGTGCAGACAGAATGTGGTAGAAGTGTTTTCTTCTGGTCCATACCATCAATTATCAAACCCATATATATATTTGGATTATCATAACACTTTTTTTGATGCTGGTACAAATTTTTCCTTTCACTTTTTTGCTAATCACAATGCTCTTGAAGTGCTTTGAGAATGGAATCTTCACATAACATAAAAGAAACCTATTGATAAATAAACTTCCATAGTTGATAACTATACAATTTTTAAAAATAATGTTATGGATGCATACTTCTTTATGTCCCTTGAAATTTTCCATTTTTGCTTTAAAATAAGCACATGTACCCCCATCCTTGTCTTCTTAGGAATACAAACATTGTTGAGTTGTCTCCTCCAGAACTTCAAAAAATATTGATATGTAATAAAATTACCTTCTCCTTCAACACCTTCTACATATTCTTTGTATAATTTGTATATTTCTTGTATTGATAAATTATCTGGAATATATATTGTATCTCTATTTTACATACACTCTCCATGCTTTTAAAAGAAGTCTTGCATCCATGACACTAAAATATTTTCTAATGGCCCAAACTCTCCTTTATGATGTACTTCTAAATAAAATGTGGGATCTTTTTCCAAATTTCCTTGGCTTTCTTACAGACCACAAATACCAAATGAATGAAACATTTTGGAAGCCTTTCTATAGAGAAAAAAAGACCCAATATGATAATCATAAACCGACAACCTAGATTGCATGAACCCTACTAAATATGATTTTTGAGTGATTTTATTAATTGACAAATATTTCTTCCTTTTCTCTAATGCAAACTTGAAATCCATATGTTTCAAGAAATCCTTTTCAAAACATTCACTTGAAATTAGATTACTGATAGGATTTCTTCTCATGAGATATTCTGCCTACCCTTTGTATAATTGGAATATTTTGGATTGATACAAAAATGTCTACTCTTACTCCTAGATACAATATTTTTTGGCAAGATCTCCATCATTTCATCATCCTCTCTATAAGCATTTTCATCACCATTAGGTGGAATATTATCGTCACTATGATAATTTTGAACATAGTTAGGAAATTCATCACCATAATTGCTTGGAAAATACTCATTACCATCCTCACATGTAGGAAATTATTCACTACCATCATTTGTGCTTTTGAAATACTGACTTGGAGAATATTATTCATCATATTCATCCCGCCCTTCGTGAGTGTTGCCCTCATAGTCTGTAGAATTAGGACTAAGTGGAAAATTTGACTCTATATTTATTGGAAATTCTTCATCCTTCCCTTCGTCACTTTTATCTCATACTCCTTAGGATTAGGACTAAGTGGACAATGAGACTACTTACTGGGAATTCATCATCCCGCCCTTCATCACTGCTGCTCTCATAGTCCTTAAGATTATGACTAAGTGGAAAACATGACTCTCTATTTATTCGAAATTATTCATCATGCCCTTCATCAATGCTACTCTCATAGTCCTTAGGATTAGGAATAAGTGGAAAATATGACTCTCTATTCGTAGTGAAATAAATCTTGTTATATTCATTAGTATGAATATAATTGTTACATGACGAAGATGTCAATGATCTAGAAAGATAAACTTGACCATCAGAAGAATCCATGACTTTCAAATATAAGATGTTGAATGATACAAATGCACCCTCTCCCAATGACAATTTATGACTTAAAGAATGAAAATTTACCTTAAAGTTTCCCCCAAAAAAATTCGGTGGAAATTTTTCCTCCAAAAATTTTGTTTCAAATATTTCCCTCCAAATTTTCCTTCTAGAATTTATTTGAAAATGTTCTACTAAAATTTTGTCTTGAACATTTTGACCCTACTTTCCATTCAAATTTTCTACACAAATTTAACTTTAACACATTCCTTCAAAATCAAAATAAATAATTTTCTTAGAGTAATATTTTACTTAAAATATTTAACGTTTACTAGATAATTAAGTTAATTTGTATAGTTTATATTATATTTTTATCTCACATTTAAAAAAAGTTAGTTTGTCATCTTAATATTAACTATATATAATTTTTTTCTAATTTTGATTTTAGTTCCACATTCAAAAAGTGACAGATTGATCTCATAATCTCTGCTATATAATAAATTGCGTTGTTACTATTCCTTACATCATATCAAGTCTTACGGATGTTTCGTTTAAAAAACTTGGAGTAATTTTGCGGAGGAGCTACATTGTCATCAATAAGACATTTGATGGGAGATTTTCACATTTCAAAGGTTAGTTTCCCTTTTATTTTGACCATTTAAAGATGAATTTGGGGAAAATAGGTTTTTTTGTGCTTAGAAATCTTTTATTTTTTTTATTTTCTTTGTCTTGGTTGGTAGTGCAATTCATTAATTTGAAATTTAGGCAATTGTTGAAACATGGAAGACCTAAGTTCAAATCCCATTGAGTATAGGTCGTAAACATCCATATATTTACTACTAGTTACATGTCACGAGGGCTACTAAGTTTCTCCAAGATAAAAAAAACCTATTGTATACTCTTTTTGTTTTTTTTCTACATTTATTTAAAGAAATATTTTTTTTTTGAAATAAAAAATTGAAAAAAATTGCACATGGGCTAGGCTCGCCCACCCCCATGCTAAGGGGTCATTGTGTCATGGGCATGAGCCACTGTGCCAGGGTGTGTAAATGGCACAACGTCGTACCAGGGGGTCATTGTTCCATGGGCGGGTGTCATAGACACACTCACCCACACGCACGTGGGTGGGTGTGCCCACGACACAATGACCCCTTTGTAGGTCATTGTACTGTGGGCACGATTGCTCGCATAATTACCCCCTACCTACCAGGGGGCCACTATACTAGGGTCAGGTTCCCTCCCACAACATATCAACCCCTTGGCAGGGAGGGGGAAAACGTGCCATGAGCGCCCACCCATGGCACAATGCCCCCTAGTTGGTAGGGGACAATTCCATGAATCGTGCCCCTCTTTACCAGGGGGCTATTGTCCCATGGGTGGGGCGAGACCATGGCATGATGGCCTCCTTACAGGTAGGGGTGATTTCAAGAATTGACCCTTTACCTTCCAGGGGGCTGTCGTGCCATGGGTATGGCATGACGCCCCTCTGGTAGGAAGTGGGATGTCATTCCATGGGTGCCCCAACCCATGCAAAAGTGGCCCTGTAGAAGGTAAAGGTGTCGCCTACCCATGGCATAGTTTCCCCTTGGTAGGCAGGGGGATGATTTCAGGAATCGAGCCACTCCATACTAGGGGGCGCCCATGGCATAGCGACCCCCTGGCAACTACCACGGGGATGTTATGCTTTTGAATTGCCTCCCTTCCTACCAAGGGGTTGTTGTGCCATGGGTGAGTGTCATGGCCACACTCACCTACACAACAGCCCCTTGGCAGGTCGTTGTGTCGTAGGAATGCTCATGACATAATGGCATACCTCGGGGATGTTGTGCCATGGGCGGGGATCCCTTGCTTACAAGGGGATGATTTATGAAATTGTCACCATGTCTGTGAGGGGGTCATTGTGTTGTGGGAGGGCGCCTGCCCACTCCATAGTGGCTCCCAAGTAGGTAGCAACCGATTCTCATGTGGTATGCCCATGTCACGACAACCCCCTCATAGGCGTGGGACTCGTTCCTAGAATCAACCCCCTTCTTGCCATGGGGCCATTGTGCCATGGATGTTTGCGACGGGCATGCCCTTTTGCACAACAAATCCCTTCCTGGAATTGGCACCATGGCTACGAGGGGCTCACTTTACTATGGGCATGCAATGACCTACTTGATAGTGCCCCCTAGTAGGAAGTGAGTTGTTGTGCTATGCTCACTCGCTTGATAGTGCATCCCTGGTAGATAGGGTGACATTGTTCCATTGGCAGGTGCTAGGGGCATGCACCCCCACAACGACCTCTTGGAAGGCCATTGTGCCATAGGCACACACATGGGAGGGTGTACCTATGGTATAGTGTTCTAGGCCATTGTGCGGGTAGGCATGCCCGTGCAACGATCTGCCAGTGGGCCATTGTGGGTATGCCTATGCACAAAGTAGCCCCTTTGCAAGCAAGGGGTTGATCCTGGGAATCAACCCCCTTCCTACCAGGGGGTTTTTGTGCCATGGGCATGCTCGTAGGCAGACGAGCCTCAATGTGGTGTAAAAATTATAAAATTTGAAATTTATTTATTTATTTATTTTCAATTTAAAGGATAAATATTAAATTAAAATAGTTTTTTGTTTCTTTCAAGTTTAAAATTTTAAAATCTGGTGGTCTTTTAAACTTTAATTTTTTAATTTTTAATTTTGTTTGATCTCAAGATATGTGTTTTTTATAATTTACTTTTGTAGGAAAAATGGCATCAAGGAATGTCTGTGAGTTTTTTTGGACCAAAGGCAATATTTACATCATCTAAAGTTGTAGGTGGATGCTTAATGAATATTGTTGAATGAAGTTGACCTATGGCACATGGTAAAAATCTAGCAAGTGTCTCCTTAAAGCAAAAGAAGATGATTTCATATTGGGAGAAATCACCTGAAATGAGTTGTAGAAAAGTTGCATGGTATGTGAAAGATAGAGAAGGAAAAGGATCTCTGTGGATATATCTATATGTTGGTATGATTTACAATGGTGGAAGTTCTGAGGTTCTAGGAAAAGTACTAAACATATGTTTGGTGTCAGATAAAAAAGTTGTTTATGTACTTACAAAAAGTCAGATGAGAAGATTAGATATTTTTTTGCATTATCGATGTATGACACAGATGAAATTTCTAAAAAGTTATGTAAACAAATCATAAATGACACTGCAAACAAAAATTAAGCTCGCTTACCTATATTTATGTGTTGTACATTATTTTTAACTGTACCATTATATTTTTTACAACTTATTGTTGACATATTATATTTTGTTTGGCAGAATTTTGTCGAGGGTCTCTCAATTATGTTGGGGGGAGTTTATTTTATAGAGAAAGATATTCTGGATGTGGTGAACGGTTGCCACACAGAGTTAGAAGAATATATGAGAAATAAGAAAAACAAATTACTTCATGATATTGCAAGACTACGTATACGGGTTCAACAAAGAATGCCTACAATGGATCCATCTAGTAAAGATAAACATGTTACTTTTTAAGATGAGGAAGATGAAGTGAAAGAATATGTTTCCATTACTAAGAATGAGATTATAACTGATGTTGGAAATGAGAAAACCCATAAAAGACCAAAAGCAAAATGCCCAGTAATGTCTCTCTTCCATTTGATGATGAGGAGGTTGATTATGTAGAAGAAAATAGGATAACCCATAGGAGGAAGAAATCGAAAGTTGGTCGTTTTGAAAAAATCATGGGAAATAATGAATATCAAAGTGAAAGATCAAAGGGAAGTAGGGAAATCATAACACACTGTGTTGATTTAGAGGATGACATTATGAGAAAAAAGAAATCATTTGAAGTTGGTTGACAAAGGTAAACTTAGTTGAGGGTAGTCATACATTTCAAATTAATGTCAGCCAATTTTATAAGCCAAATTAAGGACAATCTAAATATAAAATTGGAAATATGCACCACCTACATATTCATAACTTGAAAAAAATGTCCAGGTACAATCCATATGCACATGTGGTTGCTTATGTGGTTCTTGTTGATCCAATTCAAGTTCCTAACAAATAGGCATTTTAGAAGTCAATTTATTTTTAATACAAATATTATGTGATTGGGGGGAACCATTTTGCAGAGGCTAGAAGACATTTGATGGAGGAATATCCTAATAACTCACATTTTGAAACAATGAGATGTATCATTTATGTTGGTTTAATAGATATGTCAACAAAGTTATTGGCATGGGATCACAATAAAAATAATGATTATAGGATGTCTATTATTTTCATCCAAATAAATAGATTTATTCATAGTGAATATGAATAAAAACTTAGTGGGGATAAGACGAAGGTTAGTCTAGCTTTCCAGAAGGAATGTTGTATCGAAATAGGTTATGAAATTGAAGAAAACATCAATTCAAAAGGTGGCAATGTAAATTTAGAGATATTAAGAGGTATGGATTAAATTTTCTATTTTTCATTTATAACTAGAGAGATATGGGAATTGATTAATGATATTTTCGATAGGTGGGAGAAAATTACCATAAAAAAGTAGACGGTTAAAAAGTCTAAATGAGTGATATGTACCAGCAGTAAATCATGACTGAGAATGAAGCACCTTCCAGATGATATGACTATCACACCTTGGAGAACAATGCAAGGAGTGAAGGATGAAAAACTTGTCTAATAAATACTATCCCATGTGAATTTAGGTGAACTATCATTGGAAGAAATGTGCGAGGAATGTCAAAAGTAAGTTTGTTGAATTTATTGAATTAATTTTACTTATTTTTGGATTATAATTTTCTTTTAAATATAACATATTGTTGTTCGTAGTATTTTTTACATTATTAATATTAATATTTTTTACTTTATTTATTCAGTCACAAGGTTTATATGAAAATACAAGAATAAATTATTAAATTGTTGAATGAAGATAGTTGGGATGGTGTCGTACACAACTACCCAAATTCAAGTTCTACATCAACACTAAAATAGTTTTATCTTGCATTTAGAAAGGTATGTTGATCTATACATTCATTTTTATTCATGTGTATACTATTTTAATTTTATAACTTATACATATGTTTGTTTATTTCATTATATATGTCAAAGAAGGATGAAAATGGAGTACCAGATAGTTTCGAAAGATTTATTGAAAAAATTAAGTTGGAAAGGATAAGAAGGTAGCATCTTAGGAATGTTGAACTTGATCCTAGTCTTAATCATTTCATTTGGAATGGACTCGACACTATCCAATATCAAATAATACAAGGTGATTGTGAATACATTGCAAAACTCATACCTAAAAGGGATTTATTCCCTAGTTATTGCAAATACTCCTCATGGTTTCAATATCTTAAACATTGAATATGATAGTGAGCCTTATACTTATCAATATTTTAATAAAGTAGTTATGGGATTTCCAGAAGTCACAACATCACCATTTTCGGGATTTGTGACATTTCATTCAGACACACAAATTGGAATGTTATTAACAGGCTTCAAGGGAAAATCAAACTTAAGGATGGAAATTATATGGTAATACATTGAAATTGTATGCTTTATTAATGTTAAAAAAATATTTATGTACAAGTTAATTGAACTTTTACTATTTCATATTACAAGAAAAAGTCAAATCTTATTGGTTGTGGAGATCAACCAATTATATTAAAGTGATTGTGAGTTCATTCATGTTGAATGTTGGACAAAATATGATAGCTATAAGACTATGCTTTTGAATTGGGTAGATCGAAAGAGTCATAGCCAAGTACAGGTTCATGTTGTTGTTGTAAAAAAACTAACATATGAATATAAAGAAACAAAAGGAGAGATAGTTGACTTTATCAAAACCACAGTCATTGATTAGCTATCTTATAGATTTATGTTCAAAAGAAGGAGATTGGGTTTTGGATTTATTATCAGGTTCATGTAAGTTTTATTATATAAAATTGAATTTCAATATTTTATTTTTTAAATTTGATGTGTTTATACCAACTTACTTAATTAATTCTTTTGTACTTGATGATTAGGTACAACACTAGCATGTTGCCTAGAAAAAAGAAGAAATTGCATTTCCATTGAAAAAGACTCACTACAATGCAATTTTATTCAACAAAGAATTAATGCTATTCAATTGCTTCTAGATGCAATACAAGAAGTTGGTTTAACGAAACTTGATTATAATGAATCACATGTGGCAAAAAAGGCAAAGGAACCACAATCATCGTTGGATGAAATGATTGGAAAGGGACACTTTGAGAGATTCATAGACATCAAAGGTTTGCCATAAGATGAAAATGACGAATCTGAAGTAGAAAATATTGTGGAAGAAGATAATAATGAAACTCTAGAAGATGATAAGTATGGATTACATGATGTTATTGATTAAATTTAAGTTATGATTGCAAATTAAGCTCATTTTTTGGAACTATTCATTAGTTATACTTGTATTGTTTTTACTTTGAGTTTTTATGAGAAGAATAAGTATTCAATTATTGTTGCTATATGTTTAATATTTTTATTATGTGATTTTAACTTTAATTTTTATGTGAACCATTATTTTCTAAAAAAACTGTGATTATTATTTTTTTTGACATAATTTTTTTTTTATAACCTTTTTTTGTTAAAATTATATGATAGTTTTTGTTTTACTTGACATGTCATTGTTGGCAAAAAAATCCCAAAATGTGTATTTTTTTGTTATATCTATATCGAAGATGTGTTTTTGATGTGAAATATTAAAAAGTATTACTATTTTAGTGACAATTATTAGTGTGAATTGAAATATAATTAACGATACATAAATATATAGAAAATCGTAACTTAAAATATAATATGAAAAAACCAAAGATCTCACTAAAAAGGAGAAAAGAAAAAACAAAAAGCATAACCTGAAAAGACTTCAAAGTAAATATGTCAGGGAAGAAGAAGAAGAAGATGACTACTTCAAAAATTGTTAAATTTAAAAAATAATTATCCACACTTAATACATTAGAAAATTTGAAGTGTTGAAAATAAGTCTTTTAAAAAAAGGGGTTGATGTTGCATCAACGCTTTTCAAAATCTGCATGAGAATCACTAACATTTTAAAAATAATGTTTATACTTGATACATATGTCAAAAATATGCTTAAAAAAAGAGGTGTATTCTTAATCAACACTTTTCAAAATCTTATGATTTTTTGCTACCTTGAAAAGATAGGTACTCGGTACCATTTATGTTTCAAAGTTTACATTATTGATCGATAGATTGGAAAACTAATAAGGAGGGAAAATAATTCGAAAGATAATAAATCACGAGTTTCCAAGACTTGCTCAATTTGATCCCATCTTCTATATTGGAATTATTGAGATGATTTTTAATTTCGCGGGATTCTCTGATGATATGAGGGTCAAAAAAATGAATGGGGGCAATAATATTAATTTGACCAAAAGAAATAAGGTTGTTTGAATTAAAAGAGTGATATACAATAGCATACTTTGATAACTGGAGGTGGTTGGTATCAACTATGTGCTCCTTTAGGTACGCTTTGAAGGGATGGCCATTCTGCCCAATGTAAAACTCTCTTCATGAGTAGGGTATTTGGTAAATTCCTGAGCTTAGCATGAGGTTAGAATTATCTTTAGTTGACCGAAACATCTACTTAAAAGTTTTGTGAGCTTAAAAAATGGTTTTTATATTCTTTTCTTATAATATTTCAACATAGTATTAAGGGGATGTGGTAAAATCATATATATATATATAACATCTCCCAGTAAACCTCACATTGAAAAAGATAGGATTATAATTTCTTAACATAATTTACACATGTGTAACTTTCCGAATCACTTATTCCATTTTCCTTTATTGGCTATTATATAGAATGTTTATCATTACATAAAATAATCTTAGTAAAGGAATAAGAAGTTACATAACATAACATCCACTACTACAACATATTATAATAAACATCCTTATGTAAGCTTGCATTATTTTCGTGATTATTTCAACTAGGTTAGTTAATCATATATTTGGTAATGTAAATGAAACATTATGCAGGGAATAAACATCATCTAAGTGGAACCATAAACAATCACCTCATTGGACATAGATATACCCTTCAAACCTCCTAGGGTGAAAATTAAGAAATGTTTAATTTTATTATTAGAAACTTGTGAGGTTGTTCACCCCTCACTCAATGGTTATAAGGGAGTCCATCCTTTTACCATTGTCATAAAATATTACAAAAAACATCATCTTAAATGCCTCATAGCTAGTTATAGGTTATTACAATATTATTTACCCAAAAATCCTCAATCTCTATGTCTCCTTGGACTGGTTGTACCCATTAGTGGACCATCATGTAGTTAGCACTCCTCAATATTCATGGAACATCACTTCTTCACCTACTACAATGTTAAATATAATCTATCCTTTTCATATGTCACCATTATTTCCTTCTTTTGTTGTCGTCAACAAAATTGATATCATG
Organism: Pinus taeda; assembly: GCA_000404065.3. Taxonomy (NCBI): domain Eukaryota; kingdom Viridiplantae; phylum Streptophyta; class Pinopsida; order Pinales; family Pinaceae; genus Pinus; species Pinus taeda. The sequence continues at coordinate 46,908 of APFE031674824.1, forward strand.
ATTGGATTAAATATTAATAAATTGATAATCAATCTTTATTAATGATTCTGCAACATCTATTCCTGTGCATACATGAAATATAGAAAAAATATCTTGACACGCTTCATTTAACAGCACTACATATGAATTAATTATACACATATAACTATAAAAACATGTCTATAAATATATACCACATTAATTACTATTCCCCACACATAAGCTCACATTCTTTTCCAAAGAAAAACCAATACAATTGTCCATATAATTTTAAAGAATACTAGAATTTTAGCTTTCATCTTCTTGCATGTATTTATATAAATTGATTCAAAATAACAACCACCATCTACATTCTTTGCATGCACCTACATCAACTTTATCCAAAAGGACCCAATCCATTACCCAATATCATGTGAACACATGTTACCCTCTGTGAAAATAACTTTTATTCTTGCATGTGTAAATACTCTTTCTCCTATTAAAAACATTATTTTTCAAAAAGTTTAACATTATATGCATGAAATACATATTTGTTCATTTTAAGAAGTCAAACATAGTGGTTATTGTTCATGTGTATGCAATTGTATAAAATTTATTCAATTACCCTATCCCCTTGGATATTACTTTTGGTGCATGAAAATACATAAAATAAAACTGACACAATGGTTATTATTCCTAATGGAAATGCATATATTTTCTTTTTTTCCAAAAAGAGTCTTTTCTAAATGAAAGATTAACACAATGTTGTATGAAAACACATAATCTTTCTAGATGAAAGCTAACATAATCTTATTTACAAATTCATAATATTTGCAAAGGAAAGCTAACATAGAAGATATTGTTCTAGTATATGCCTAACATTATTTAAAAGAATTAGTGTAACAAATATTCCTTTTCAAAAGAAAAATAATACCTTGGTTGGTGTATACAGGTATACGCCCTTCTAGCACAATAATGTTTATTAAAGTTTACAACATTAACCATTCATTTCTCCATGCAAAATGTATGTTTCTTTTTTAAGAAACTAACTCATTAATTAATTCATTACCATGTATGCAAAAATAATGAAATGAAATGGACATAATAACTCCTACAATTTCAAGCAAGAATAATATTTTTGAAAGGAAACTAGCATACTAGTTTCTCCTTTATGAGTGAAATCCAAATTAGTTATTTCTTTTATGCATGCACACTACATTTCCACCCCATAAATCTATCCCAATAGTTTTACTTTCCATGCATGTAAAATGAATTTCTTTCCAAGAAGACTAATTCAATAGGTTTTCTTTTCATGAATGCAAAATGCATTTCTTTCCAAAAATACTAATTAAATATCTCTACTTTTCGTGCATGCAAATGACATATCTCCTTTCAAGAAATCAAACACAATAGTTCTATTTTTTATGTGCATGCAAAGAACATAGTTCTTATACAAGAAATCCTAAAGCAATACTTCTTATTTTGTGCATGAAACATGTGTTCTTTCTAACGCAATCACCATTCCTTCTAGGCATACAAACACACAATATTTTCCAAAAACAAACATGGGTTCTTATCTCTATATGCACATGATTCATAAGAAAGTTTCCAAGAAAATAATACTGGTTCATAGCACTTCATGCACGTAATTTCTACACAAACTTCAAGAGAATAATCTCAAGACTCTTATTATTTCATGTTCAAATATTTTTATGCAAATGATATTCATGTGCAATATTTTTGTGCATTTAAATACTTATTTAGTTTTCAAGTCATTTGGCAATATAGCTATTCTTTTGTGCATGTTTTCATTCAATATAGAAACTTATCTATGCATATTTATGATGCATCAAATATTTGCATAGTATAAAAGTTTATCTAAATCCTAAATAATTGCATAAAACTTATATTTTATTCATACTTCAACAGTATGTGGTAAATATGGTAAATGTGTTCAAAGTCAACTTTTATTTATGAATGCAGTAACAATCACAACATCACTGTTGTCACTATTGTATGTCATGTAGCCTTTTATTCAATCTACATAACAACCATGCAAACTATATAACAACTTTTCCAACTTTTCCATGGCAAGATTTTAAAAATAAATATACTATATTTATGGTTTTTCTACATGCACTATATGTTCCTTTTCCAATAACTCATGCAAATATTTTTAAGAATTACCATAAAAACTAAAGTTCATTTTTCAAAAACGCATGTAAATATTTTTAAAAATATCATTGGAAAGCTATAATAATATATTTAATATCCAATATTTATAAAATCTAAATATATGTATAACTTCCACAAAATATATATATACATATATATATAAAAAATCCATTCACAAGTTGGATGAGAATAGCCACTTTAACTATGGCTTGTTCTTGTTGTTAATAGAAATTAATGTAGTCCATTCTATGGTTTACATTTTATCTAACAAATGAATTATATAATACATACCATTCCAAACAATTCTATTTTATTCACTTGCATGCTCGAATGATTTAAAACAACACAATTAAAAGAAATTCTACTCCATCTACATGCATGAATGCACCTTAAGTTGATCAATGCAACATAATCAAACACAAATTTTTTGGATGCATTCACAAACGTTAAATGTTCTCTACTTATCGAAATTATATGAAATATTTCCAGGGAAATAATTTTACCAAGTTGTGAGTGAATATGGGTATGTTGACTAGAGACGACCAACTCGACCTCCAATTGGCTGAAGCCTAAAATTAGTTAGGACCTACATATTTGCATGTTGAACGATCACTGACCATGACTTGGAGTGGACCACACAGTGATGGGAGTCGATCCCTATTTTAGTCGAGTGAGTCGGGCCCAGGTAATGCATCTACATCAAAATTGGACCAAAACTTGGGAGAATGTCGACGCAGTCAGCATCAAGTGGTGTCATAGTAGGTAAGCTCTAGGGAACTAAGTGTGAAGTCTAATGGGAATTTTGATGATGAGGATTCAAACATGTCAAATTGTGAAATCAATTTGTAGAGGTTTGCTAGAAAATGCATTGGAGAATGATATTGTGTGCTGAACTAGCGTGTTATATTGTGTTCACAAAAGAGTATCATACACAATGAAAGCAAAGCCCAAGAAAAGGATACTTTATGTCCATTATAGTGGTTGAAATTGTATTTTAGAGTGTGGAATCGAGGTAATAAATTGAGGCTTTATATGGTAGATTTTTTTTTTTTTGTTTTAAATTACTCTGTGATATGTGATATGGTAAGGTTCCTTTATCTTGAGTGCTAGAGTAAATTTGGTTGAATGGGTTGAATTGTGGACTTGTTTTATGGTTGATTGTTGACAAAGTTCATAAAGTCTAATTTCATGGATGAAATTGAGGATATATTTCCTGCATAGGCAGAAGGGAGGTTCTATTTTTGGGCACTCTATTTTGAAAAAATATAATGCTGAAATGGGGTTTTGGTTGTGTGTTGGCAAGTTCACTCTAGCAAAGGACGTGTTCCAGGAGTGATAGCATTTTAGAGATCTAGAATTATAATGTAATATGCATAGGAAAATTTTCCATTTGCAGAAGACGCGCTCTACCTTAGATTATTGTAGAGGAACCATTTTCAAAATTTTGTTTAAGCACACTTGTATGACGATCCATGCATTCCAAGTTGTAGAAACATAGTAGATTTATACTCTTCATGTTGAATGTTGGAGATTTGAATTGGTTGGTAAATTGTTGTATTTTAATTGGTTAAATACCATATTTTGCATTGACGTTAGAATAACATTTATTTTAGTTGATCCAGACTCTAATCAATGACCATGGCTAGTTTTTTGAAGAATTAATGTTGTGAAGAAAGTGCAGGTTGTGTTGTTGAGATTTGATAAGAATAAAGGAAGCTCTATAGAAAGTAATGCACCTAGATCAATGGTGACTTATGAATACATATGGAAATAATTTTAAAGCTTGAAACATTTGAAGCAGAATGTTAGAAGATTGCAAAGTATCAGTGATCAAGGAATACTGCATTGAGTTCAAATGTATTTTAGTTAACAAGAGGCTATTTATAGCTAGAGTTTATATTTGAAATTTGAGGGCTAGAGATAATCCATTGAGTATTGTGCAGAATGAGTTATAGAGTTATGAAGAGTAAATGGACACTAATTTTCTTCAAGGATAAAGTGTTTGTGTTAGAAAAGTAAAGGTATTTGGTTGTACAAGCAAGCATATTTCCAACTAGCAAATAATTGTAGATTGGAGATGATTGCAGAATATTGAAAGCGTTGGTGGAGTCTAGAGAGGAATTATTTTGAAAGAGTACATAACAAGCGTTCTCTTGGAAAATATTTTTTTTAGTGGAATGGAAAAAATGAATACTGTTGAAGGTAAGATCTTGGCATAAATCTTATAAATATGGATAAGATGTTTTTGTGTTAATTCTGGTGATAAATATTTTTTGTTTGCAGATAATGAAGAAGGAAAATTTATAGTAGCCATTACAGCAAGTGAAGTTGTGACAAAGGGAGCAACTAGATCTCTCGAGTGAAGAAATTTGTGACATAATCTTAATAGCAACTTAACATTGCTAAAGAAGAAGAGGACAACATAATTTCTATAAGGAAAAAGAAAGAGGTAAGCAGTTGAAGATGCAAAATACTAACAACTTTGAAAGTTGAGGAGAAAGAGTGCTTACGAAGAGGTTCTACTGCAACGAACTAGGAGAGAGGATACTGAGGGGATGACTTGGTACTGATGACAAGTGGAAGACTTGTTACAACTCAGAAGTGTATAGGGAGAGTCCATAAAAGAAGAAAGTGAGAATGACTGTTGATAGTCATATCAAGGGTTTAGAGATAAGTCACAATCAAATAGAAAATGATGCCAAAGTGGTTGGCATGAGGAAGATGAGTGATGAAGAATTTTAGAAGGAAATGGCTAAGTTAAGACAAGATTCCAATAATATAAGATAAATTTTACAAGAATATGAAGAGGACCATAGATATGGTTGGAAAATGAAGAAGAAGGTGAAATGACATATGTTTCAATTGAATATGATTAACAAGTTGTGTGCTAGACCGAGGAAAGAACTAATGGTAGCTAAGTATGAGATATAAGTTCAGGATTGTGAACCAAAGTAGGGATAAGTCCCTGAAGAGGATGATGAAGAGATACCTATTGAGAGTCTCATTGATCATTATGAGGATTTTAGGATAGATGGATTGAATGAGGCTAGAAATCCTTATTTTTTTGGATCTAACAATTTGTGTATGGTTACAAGATTTTTTGCAGATGATGGATAGAAAATTAACTCTATTTCTTACAGGGATGAAGAATAAAATTTAGATGCAATGATTGTGGAAGGTGAATAATAGTTATTGGGAACCATAATAAAGTTGGAAGAAGAATATAATCTAAATTATATTGAAAGAGAAAGGAAGTCAAAGTTGTCTTGTAAAAGAAATGAAAGTGGATATTATGCACTCTAGACAAATGCAACCATGGAAGAACCATTTGAAGAAATTGTTTTTGTAGAGAAATTGGAAGAGTTGGCTCATGGAGATAGCCAAAAGAAACATAAAGAGGAAGAGATGAATTATGAACTAATTTTGAAAAATTGTGATGAATAGCATAATTTTGATGGAATTCCCACACATTTTCATGAGGAAATGAAACTTATGTGATAAAAGTATTTGGTAGATTTTTTTTTAAATTTCTAGAAGATATGTCTAAGGTAAAGATTTTTTTTTGGAAGAGGTGTAAGAGGTTGATAAATTCTTAACTGAGTATGTGAATACATACGTTGAATATGGTGAAGTGGAAAAATAAGCTTTTACAATGAAGCATGGAAATCAACATAAGGATGACATGACAACGACATCCAGAGAGGTTAGGAAGCCCTGTGATTTTGGGACTAATATATGGAATGCGTTTACATGTATGAAGGAACATAAAGATTGAAAGATTGAAAGTTCTATCAAATCTGATGAATTTACTAATTTAACTCAAAGGGATAGTTATGCAAGTTCAAAGAATGTAGTTGCTAAAGATGAAGCTACTAATTGGATTGAAGGTGTTTCAAATGAGGAAATATTAGAATTGGCTATGCAAGACTATGAAAATTCAAGTATGACAATCTTCAAAGAAGAAATGATAGAAGAAGATGATGGTGCTAAAGGTGGGGGGAGAATAATTATAGAGGAAGCCTTGTATAAAGGTATAAATTGTTTATGGAAAATTTGTCATTCGATCCAAACATAAGAATTTTTTTATTAGAAACAGTCATGTAGGCTGAACATGCAACTTAAGGATACGTAACATTGGATGCAATTCATTTTTTGAGGTTGAGTAGAGATATGAAGATATGTAAATGGAAGTGGCAAAACATTTTTTTTTAAAACATGTAGCAAAAACCTTATTCAAGTATTGGCTACTAGAAAAGCAAAGAGTTTGAAGGAATTCATAAAATATGGAACTAGAAGGAGGAATTAACTCAAGAGAGTTTCCATGAAGATGGAGGAGCAGCCTACAACAAGATATTGTGGGATACAAGTGATTGCATTAACAAGGTATTGAGAATGAAACAAAGCGAAACATGGGATCCTATGAAGAAGAATCTGTAGTAAACAATACAACATGATAATGGAGGAGGAGAATGTTGAAGTGGAATGAATGGACAACAACAACACAAGATATGGGATCTAGGAGGACTTCAATAAAGGAACTCATGATCGAGATATTATGAATATTTTTTTCCTTGGGAGCTTGATGTAGGAGCATATTTCCTATAAATTAAAATACATTTGCCAAGACATGGGGGTCTTTCATTTACCAAGGGAATTAGTTCCTTAATTATTAATTATTTGTAATCTCCTATGAAATTCTAGAAGGATTATATCACTACTGTAATATTTGTGTAATTATACCTTCTTATGATAATGGATCTCAAAATTTGTGAGGATTTGGAAAGTTTCTAAAGTGATACCTCGAGGATTTTTTTGGATCTAGAAGATCTTTAGGATTATTAATTGAGATAATATTGTGGATTTGAAATAATTCTAGCTTAGGATCCTCTAGTATAAAGGATTGTAAACCTAAGTGTATGAGGGGTGGGCCATCAGAGATAGAATCAGGCCAGCTAAAGTGATATTGGGCCAAGGAGAGGCCTTTTGTAACTCATGGACAATGGACATCAATTTAATAAAAGAACTCTTTGTTTCAAGTGTGAAGGGGCTGTTTGTGAATCCTATGTTGTTATGTGAATTTAAACTCTCTATATCATGTTGAATTCATGTTTAATGTAGGTGTGTTATAACTAAATCTAAAAAGAGAGAGTGACCTTGGAGTGTGCACGAGAATAAAAACAAATAAGGATAAAAACCCTTTGAACAGGGCTGAAACCTTTTTTCACATCCGGGTGAAATATCTATTGTCGATGATTAATAAAATGGCATGATCAATGGTCCTGATTAATGGCAAGAGAATGGAGTCGAAGACTGGGTAAAAAGTGAAGAAAATGTAATTGCTGGATATAAGGATCGAACCCCGTGAGGAAGATAAGTTGTTAGCGGGATGTGGTTATTTAGAAGATGTCAATTAGAGGAAGGAGCCAAGTCGGTCAGTCAGCCTCATGACATCCATTCAAAGAAAAAAATAGTCAAGTACTTGACCTTGACCATTTTTGGGCCCATTGTGAAAGAATTTTGAAGTTGGCGCGGACCATGTCATGACTGAATATGAGTATGTTGAGTATAGCCAACTAGCCCAACTCTTGACTAAGGGTGGGACGTAGTTGATTTGGTCTAGCCTCAAATTAGTTGGGACCTACCTATTTGAATGTTGAATAATCATCGAACCTCAACCTGGAGTGGACCCCACAATGATGGAAGTCAAGCCCTGTTTTAGTTGAGTGAGTGAGGCCTCAGTAATGTGTCTACATCAAAATTGGACAAAGTAATTTGTCTACATCAAAATTGGACAAACGCTTGGACAATGTCCACACTGTAAGTATTACTCCTTTATTTTGCAATTTTGTCAATCTAATTTTTTACAACTTTGACAATGAAAAAGGTAATAAGACATTAGTTAGGGATATTCATAATCTCTACCCTTAATGACAAGTAACAATTTGATTATTAATTTAATAATCACAATTATCACTAAAAATATATTTTGACTTCAATATTCTTATTATAAAAATGTTTTATCTTTAAAAATGATTTATTAACCAATAAAAAGTGTGTAAGTGATGTTTTTTGAAAATTACATATAATATTTATACCAAATTTATTTACTAAATTTTCATAATACAAATACCAATATTAATTACCCTGTCGCAATTCTTTGATTAAAAATATAAGAAATTTATTATATGGAACATTGAATATATGGAATATGAATGATTTATAAACTATAGTTACTTTGTATATGTCCATTTATTAGAGAGTTCCTTTAAAAATGCTTTAATATTTTTATAATTATTGTATAAATATTTAGATATGCTCTGTTAAGAGGGACTTGGACAACCCATCAAACTAAACTCCAAAGCCCAAATCCGACATAAGCCCATCATGATAAACTTTAGCACATAGGCCACGGGTAAACATCAAGACAATCAATATAAGAACTCGCATAAAAGTTACCATAATTCAAGAAAATAAAAAATGAGAGGCGCGCAAGCCCTCCAAAATCACCAAGAGGAGCAAAAAAGGCAGCCCATCAACAATAGCTCTGCTACGAAAAATGAACGAGATAAGCAAACCATGAACCTTAAAGCATGGTCGAAAGCTACCAAGAGAGAGTGAAGAGGTACGAAAGGGGGCAAAAAAACCTTATCTCCTTAATGTTTCACCGAGGGCCACATCGCAGAAGACAACCCTGACCCACGACGCATTGTCCAGTAAAAATGATACCCTTCCGTAGTGATAGGAGGCCACATGGGCAACAAATCTCGAGAAACCTCGTAGACGAAGAGAAGGCACCCAATGAAACAGATCAGACTGGAAAACGCATGAACTAAAGCCCATACGAGCTCCATCCCCTCCGAAGCTCCACTAGAAACCCAGACCTGCTGAGCAACAAATAAGTAGATGCGATGAACAAAATAGAGAGAAGAGGCCGAGCAACAAATAAGTAGATGTGACGAACAAAGTAGAGAGAAGAGGGACGACACAGTGACAGAAATGCCCTTCGGAAAGTTCTGATCAAAAGCCACACCGAGCAAATGAGGAACCCCATAAAAAACGAAGACAAATTGCAAAGAGATTCCCATCCCGGGTCCCCCTCGACACAACCATCATGCATCAAAGGAGCAAGAAATAAACCCTAAAGAGAAAAAGGGGACGGGACAACAAAAGAAAAAGCACGAAAAAAAACGACGACAACTAGAATTAACGCCTAGACCCTATACAAATAATTGTTATAAATAAATCTATATATATAAAGTGTAACTGAAAGTTTTCATCATTCTTAAAAAAATAGTTTATTATCAATATATAGAAGTTTGCTTATTACCACAAGTGTATGATAATTTCAATAGAGAGACGTTTCATTTTTTTTAGTGTGTAATGTAACAATAATAAAATGATGAGGAGAATTTGAAATGTGTTAATTCAATATATTAATTTTTATATATTCCTTAATTTTATTATGGTTTTATAAGTTTTTTGCATTTACAATATAGAATTTTGAAAAATAGATAACATTGAACCAAGTGGTATTGGGAATCTCTTACAGATTTAATTTGAGAATCTAATATGGATAGATTTTAAATCATATTATGCATTTCTGAAGTTCAATATTTCAATTTAAAATATTAAAGTTAATATATTTACAAATAAATTTTGTACTTAAAAGTTTCAATTATTTTCAAATTATATTTGGAAAAGACCATAAATTTAAATTAATCCAAATTTAATGAAATGATGAGTAAATACAAAAGTGTGCATGTGAGTGGAAAACCTTCTCATTTAAATTTAAATAGAAGAGATTATAATGGAAAACCTTCTCATTCATTTAAATAGAAGAGATTATAATGAATTTGTGAAAAACCAAGAACCTCAAAAGAAATGCTATTGGTATTCAACCAAAGCCTAGAAAGATGAAGCTAATTAGTCAACCTCAATCTCTTACAAGCCCACACTCCACCGCGTGAAATGCCGCTAATAAATATTGTTCGTTGGAAACCAATTGTTCTTTTGGGTTGGGAAGAGAATGACTTAATAGAATGTAACATTCAATAATCTATTGAATTAAGTAACTTGTTAGGAATAACCTTGTAGTATTTGATTTATAAGTTTTTCTCCAATTTAAGATCACGTTTTTAGGTTGAAAAACTTAGATAGTTTTTGTATATATTTTTCTCTAATATGATTAACAATGATTATAACTAATATATAATCCATTCATAATATTTTTTTGTGATTATCTTACCTATTAACAGTTTAATAATGCTTAAGAATTTGAATGAAAAATAGTGATATTTTATTCACTTATCTAAGAATTGGTCTAAAACAATTATTGAATAAAAGGATTGTAAGTTTAGTTAATAGTTATAGTTTTTTATGGGTTTTCTAATTTTATATTTGTCTTATAATTTGATTAATATTTTTGAGTATTGTTCAGTGAGGTTTATATAGGAAAATAAATTTTTTTTCCACTTTAAAAAAATCTCAAACTCAATCTAAATTCATACTAGTTTAATTAGCTTGTCAATAAGAACTATATTGTATCAAGAACAATATTTTCTCTAAGCAAATATTATGAAAATTTTAAGGTTTTTTTTGGTTTTAAATTTTTGTGGCCTAGAACGTAGCCATGGTTAATAGTTAGAACAAAAATCTCAAATAAATCTTGCACACGTGTTCTGTGTTTGCAAGAGATAACATAAGTTGTTTCCTAATCACTTTTTACAATAATTTTATGGTTTTTCTTTTGACAAATGTTAAAATTATTTAATAATAGTACCCTTCAATTTGTATTGCCAAGATGATGAGAATTTAATAAGTAATAGTAAAATAGGCAATTGTAGAGAAATATGATTTGTATGTTAATAACTTAAAGTAAGAGATATAATGAAAACACGCAAATGCTAAGTCTCAAATTTATCTTAGCATGAGATTTTGAATTTCTTTATTTGTTAGGTAAAACAATAAATGTTACCTTCACGAAGCAAGATTAATGGTTGCAAGTGAGATGCTTCTTAATGATTATATTGTTGTTTACATTTGGCATATCATTGAAATCATGAACCTTATATTTAACCAAAAAAAATCTATTGTGGAGGCGAAGTTTATTTTTAGAAGATAAATATTATTAATAATTTAAGAAGATTTGTGATGAAGGAACACCTCTCCTTAGTCAAGGAACCTTGTAATTTGATACTTTAAAAGACAAAAAATTTATAATATGATAAGATCCTCACGTATAAGAATGCATAGAAGTGGCTTTTTAGTTGCTAGATTTTAAGCTTTAGTTAGATTTTTAGTTTCTAGAACTAAGGAGATAAATATATTGAGAAATTCTAGAGCTTTCCTCAAGAGAATTTTAGATCTTTCCTTCTCCAAGAGAAGTCTAGATCCTTTCTTCTCCAATAGTAAATATGGATGTATGTCATTACCTAGGTAAGTGTGAGAGTGCAGAGAAATGCCTAATACAGTTGTGATGATTATTATTTATGTAATCATACTTGTAGTTATTGGTTACATAAAATAACTGCATTTTATAAATTATTGTGTGATGTGCTGATTGGAATAAGAGAGTGGTGATGGGGTTAAAAGTGAAATTCCCCACCATGAAGTGGTGTCAAAGTAGGATAATCATGTCTAACATTGGAGGTTTTTTCACATGTCTACATTGTATCCAAATGATCTAGCAACATGAATGTGAGATATGAGTGAGGCTACCCATAAATATCTCATTGTTGAATGAGTAAATAATTACATGCATATTTGAAGGAACATGCACTATTTGAAGCTATGATGTGGTAGCATAGTATCGTCTTAGTGTTGGTTTGAATTGTCATGTGTAAAGGTTGGAATAAGAAATGAGGTAAGAGACCGACATTGTACTGGTTGTCGAATTGTGTGAGAAACATTGAAGGACTGTGTAGGAGCCTATTACATAGACTAGGCTGCATGGATATTTATGTGTGTCTATTTTATTTTAGAGGCTATACTTTGAACCAAATTCGTATTCTTCTTATTCAATGATGAAGGAGTGATTGAAGGGTAAATGCATGTGATGAGAGGTATGTGCAGGTCACGATTATACCATTGGAAACCATAATTGCATTGAGAACTACTTCAATGATTGAATTGCATTGGGTTGTTGAACAATTCTTTTAAAATTTATAATTGCTTAATGTGACCTAACCATAAAGGATTGTTTAAAAGAACCCAATGTGTGGGAAAAAACATTGTTTATTGTCACAAAGTAGAGCTTTTATGTTTGATTTCTGATTTCAATTTGAGAAAGTAGTAATAGAAGAGAAATATGAAATACATTGTGGTGGACGCCTTATATAGTAGTAAAGTGGTGATAGTGAAGAGAACATAGGAAGGTCTCAGGAGAATAACTATGAAATGTGAAATCATAGAGCATAGGAAGCTCACAAGGTTCTAGGGGAGAGAACCAAGAGAATACAAGAGACTAGGATTGGTGAGGTATTATGTAGTAGGAGAGACTATTTGTTATTGTAGGGGATACATGAAACTGCCAGTGGTTATGAAGGTTCTCATAGGAAAAGAAATGAAGGTGTATCTAGATAGTCATGTAAAGGCTTTATAGGAAGGAATCCATAGTAAAATGAGTGGCGAAGAAGTGAACATAGAGATTGATGAGTTGAAGGAATGACTAAGATTGATATATAGGCTGCAACAAAAGAAAATTGTAGAATATTTGAGATGAGGGATTAGAATAAAGAGGAAGGTAAGATGGCATATGATACAACTGTATGCAAGAAATTTGATACAAAAAATGAAATTTTTTATAAGGATAAAGAGAAAGCTCAAAATAACATTTAAACAAAGGATGTAGTTCACTTTTGTGAACCAAAACAAGGACCAATGCTTGGAGAAGCTAATCATATGGATTTGATGATAGAAACATCAAATGAGAGCAAATAGTCCCTTGATTGTAAAATTGATCAATTATCTATGCCTAGAGGTTATGAAGATAAACAATCACTACATGTTGTTATAGTTGAAGAGGAAGATGAAGGATTGTGTTAATATGTGTAACTTTGGAGGTACTCCCACAACTTGTGGGTTACTGGGTTTATGTGGAGTTAACCCATGAAAAAGGAGTTTTGTGGGAAATGTAAGAAAGTGGTGGGATTTAGTCCCAAAAGGGGTGAGCTAAAGACACAAAGAAATGTATTGTTTAATCCAATTGTTATTTGAGGGAGATTTGAAGGAATTAAGAAGCCTTAAGATAATGATTATGGGGGCTATAAATTTAGGAAACCTAAGAGGAGGTATCACACAGAAGTGAAATTCATCTTATGAAGACATTTGCTTAACAAAAGTCATAGACCCTAAAGAAGGTTGGGTTAGATAAGTAGGATGGGTCTTTGTGATGTTTTGATTTGATCTAGGATGTGGAGGGATTGACATGCTTATTGATATGGGTTTATGGTTTGATAGATTGATTTATGGGTGAAATAATAATTTACTAGTGCGGGTTTATTCTGAAGCACTTGAGAGGCACGCGTCTATAATTTTCTATGAAAAAGGGAGTCTGAAAGGTATGTTTGATAAGTATAGACTAAGGTCAAGTTCCCCTACCTTCCATCATAGGAGAAAATCCTAGGGTGAGGTTGTTGCAGTGATTGTAGACCTGAGATTAGGATTCAAATTGAGGTGGCTGTAGGGGGTTGAGATCTTAACTTGTGTTGGTAGCAGAAGACTAGTTTACGACTGAAAATCTCGGAGATAATGTATCACAGGACTAACCTTAATGAGGCTTAAGTAGAGGACAAAAACATATGTATTGTGGATGTATATTATCTTGATGATTACAGATATAATGTGTTAAGGTCTACCGTCTACGTTTTCTATGGATATGTTGAAGGCCTAATGTGCATTGCATTTTGTGGAAGATAAATCATTGTGAGCGGACCTTGTTGAACACTAAAGTCACCATAGAGAAAGAAAAGGGGCTATGTATTAAAGAAATATTCAAGCCTATGAATAGTGTATTTGAAGTGGAAAACCTTTTTGTGGAGTTAGACTTGTTGAACTAATATTTGGTTGAAAGAATTGTGACCTTAGAGAAGCATTGTCATTGCGTGAAGGTTATTTTTTGAGCTATTGTGTGCAAGTGAATTTGAAATTGAAAATTTTCTTATGAGTAGTTGAAGGCAGAGGTATTGGAGTAGAAATATTCTCTTCATGTAGAGGTGGAAAGGGACATTCCAAGTATTACAGAAAAGTGGACTGAAAGCATTGGTGTAAGCACTTCTTCAGCAAGAAAGTCAAGTTTGTTATTGTTCTTGGATAGATTGATTGTCAAGTGGTGTTGACATCAAAACCTAGTTTTCCTTATATTAGGAGTAATTGTAAGGGTCATGATCCCTGGTACGAGAGCCCTATGATTTTTGTATTAAATATGTAATGGAAACCAGTTCTCAGTTGCATAAATTCCTATGTACTTTGTTGATTCATTGTTGTTACATTTGTATCATGCAAAGTGCTTGGAAGTTGTGGCATTTCAATGTGTTTGTGATCAGGTTTTAGACATAGACCCAATTCTGATGTTCCAAGGAAAAATCAATAGATTGTATTGTGATGATATAGTGAAAAGACAACATTCAAAAGAAATGATGATATATGTTGAAGAATAATTAATGTTCCTAGAGGAATGACTAGTAAAACCAAAAGGTCAAGAAGGCTACATAGCACTTATAGAAACAAAGAAATTAAATGATATCATGGAAATAAGAGGAAATTATTTTTTAAATAATTTTAGGAAGATGACAACATGAATGAAGATCACTACATAATAATTGTAGGCACAAAGCATCCAAGAATGTCCAACAATATTGATTAAGTACATCGAGTTTTAAAATGGGATATGCAAGATGCAGGTGTGGAGCTTGAATACCATATGAAAGATGGGATGTCAATAAAGGATGATACAAAGAATGGGATTATTAACCATTGGTGTATGATCATGGATAAATTTGTACGAAATGAAATCATAAAGGAAGTAGAAGGGGTAATGAGCATACAAAAGGGGAATGTAGAAGTGATGTAACAATGTGACAAACTAAGTGGAAAGAAAGAAAATAAAGTTTTCGATCCTAGAAGATTGAGGAAAATTACAAAGAAACAATTCAATAGAACATGTGGAAAACAATACCATCAAATATCAAATCTAGCTGGACTTCAACAAATTAAAGATTCATGACTAAGACATTGTGAAATTTTGTATGCATGGAGTGCGATGCAAGACAATATCTCCTTAGTCAAGTCACCTTATGGTTAGAGCCTCTAAAAGGCATAAATTTTGTGAGAGGATAAGGTCCTCATTTATAAGCAACTTAAAAGTAGCTTTTTGGTTTCCATATTTTAGAATTTAGTTATATTTTCAGTTTCTAGAACTAAGGAGAAGAATCTTTTGAAAAATAATAAAGCTTTCCTTCCTTAAAAAATTTTCGAGAGAACTCTTCTTCTCCAAGAGAAGTATAGATCCTTCATTATCCAATAATCAAGATGGATGTAGGACATTTGCTAGGTGTGTGTGAGAGAGTAAATAAGTTCCCAATATACGGTTGTTATGAGGATTATATATTTAATTTTCTTTGTAGATATTGATTATATAAATAATTATGTTTTATAAAATATTGTTTGTAATGTGTTGATTGGAATAAGAGAGATATGGCATGCTTAACAATGAAATTTTTCTCCATCAATTTTGAATCATGTATATATGTGATTTAGTTCATATAAATATAAATCTAAAATGAAAATATAACTTTGATATTCTCAAAAATTCATGGTATTGATTCATTAATTACCTTAGCTATCTATAAATCAAAATAGATCTATGCTAATATTGACTTGAGTAAACAATGTAGGAGGTGGAAAATTGCATTTAGTGTTTTCATTAGAATGTTCTGTCTCTAAATAAAAAAACCTATAACTATTATCCTTGTAATGAATAACTTCACAGTTGATTTTATAACGATATATCCATTAGGAAGTGGCATCAATTTTGTTTTGTTATAGTTAATATAGTGTATGATATAAGCATATAAAAGTATTAATTTTTCGCCTTGGAAAAATAGTAATTTTATTCATAAGACAAAATTACATTTTATAGATGCTAATAAGCATATGAATATGGCCTGTACCTATTTTCACAGGATGCAAGATAGACAAAAAGTAAGAATAAAATAAAAAATTGACTACTATTGTTTTCTCCCTTTCTTTCTTTCCACCTTTCGCTAGCCTCCAGTGTTGGGAATGGTCGTTACAATGGAAAGATGATTTTTAGTGAGGGTGTCTTTGTGAGAATCAGATCCTTCTTATCCTTGGGCTTGCTTGATGCCCATTATTTCCATTCCCATTAGTTGGGATGCTTTGTGCTGCATTTGGTTGCTGGGGTGTTCCTCCTCCTCTAGTGTGCTTTTCTGGTATTTTTGGTCCTTTGTTTCTGCTTTGTATGCTGTTGTTTCTACTTTTTCTACTTCTTCCTCCATGGGGGTTGTACATTGCCATCCTTTTGGCTATTTCTTTTGTTTCTTGTTCCATTTGGGAGTTTTTTTTGCTTTAGGAAAAACATTGTGGATGTGTCATGTTTGTATACATCCACGACATCAGAAAGTTGTGTTTTCATAGTCTAGTGGTTGTGTCCACTGTGTATTATTGAAATTCAAGTCTATGCTTTCTGGTAGTTCCTCACTGAGGTCTACCTCAACGCATATCCTAGAAAATGTGAGTATCCCCATTGAGATTTTGTCCTCATCAGTCTTTAGGAATTTTCCCAATCCATACCCTATGGTCATTAATACATTGTGATGCCAGAAATGTAACGGGACATTTTACAACTTGACCCACACTAGCATCTTTGATACCACCATTGTGTTGGCATTGAAATCTGGAAACCAAGGGGTCATAAATAGTCCTACGTTTCCCTAGAACCATGGCCCCTTATTGAGGATATATTCTCTTTCTTATGCTGTTCAGAATCTGACTATAAAAAAATCTTTAGGGCATAAGTATATCTCAGAGTCTAGAGATCAGGCCTCATAAATCTGTTAGTGCAAAACATTAGGTTTAGGCCAAAACTCATTGAATCTTCATATAATTGAGTTGCAATAGAGATATGTATATAGGTCTTTTACCTCACGTATAATGATGGTAAGAGTAGGATTCTTAGATTTTTGTTCTAGGGTCTTGGAACCTCAAAAGATGTTGCGGTTTTGTCTTGCACTTTTCCCTTGCCTTTGACTACTTCCTTGAAGGATCATGTGTTTTTTGAGTTGGTTCCAGCACTTCCACCTCTCAGACACAGGTTAATTATTATGGTTGAGTTTGTAATTATGCAAAAATCTTGGAGTGTGAGTTTGTCCTATAAACTGTGCCCTGAGCAGATCAGATTTTACCAATATGCTTGTATACCTAGTTGGTTTTGGATTTTCTTTTTTAGCTCCTATATCATCCTCCCTTGTCATATTCTCCAGCAAATAGTCTTACCTTCCAGTGTTTTAATGAAAATCTGTATCAGATCCTCCTCTTCTGGCTATGTGTTTGCCTGCGATGAAACGAGAATAAATATTTCTACAAATATTTAGGATTATATATATATTTGGAAGCATTTAAGGGCTAATTCTATTTGGTTGTAATATGATTTTAAATTAAATCTTTAAACCATTTATGAATATTATATAATTAATATGGAAACGCATTTAGAAGTACTTTACAACTTAGTATAAGGCATTTGTTGTCATTTGCATATGTATTAACATAATGTTTTTTAAAAATTATATAAATGGGCTCAATTATACTTGCAGTTTGATAATAACACATACACACAAAATTATCCATCCCAAAACTCAAAATTGGGAACAAACAAACTAAAAAGGAGAAGGTTTCTCTATTCCTTTTGCTAGGCATAATCATGGATACATTGCAATTTACTTAGGGGATGGTGGATCCATATATTCCTCATTATTTTCCACCACTCCATTGTTACATATTATTCTTCATGACACATGACAACACCTGACATGAATGTCTACTCACTCTGGGATCGCTAAACCCTATCTATGTGTGGAGGCTCCATGAATCCTTATAATGATTACATCTAGTACCTATTTCCTAACTATCCTTATTTTCTGAATTGATGTATATACTATATTTTGTATACAAATTATTTTGATCCCAATAGGATTATTTATGCATATTATGTTTTGAGATATAGAGGAACGAACATGGGCACTAGTATTTGGCATCCTTGCATTATACTTTAAATCCCTTTAAAAAGATCTAGGCTACTATGATTGCATTATATTTTAACCCATCCTCATAATCCCTTTAAAAGATATTGGCTACTATGAATTCATGTCCACGGGAGAAGGAGAATGCATTAATCCCCAGGGAATTAGCACTTATTAAAAATTAGGTGTAAGATTTAGTTGTAATGATAATTCATTGTCATGTGAAATGAAAACTAGTAGTAAGAGTGGAAAATATTCTAGAGACATCATCACTTTGCATGTCATTATAAATATAATACTATACCTATTGTACAAATTATAAGTACTAGCCAAATGGGGCTTAATTTGTATATGTAATATGGCTAATTACACTAGATCTTTAATTTGAAAAGGGTGAGATCAAGCTAACATCAATGGCTACTTGAGATCATAAGGAGGAGGAAGCACTTGAATAATAAAGTAGAATAATTTAGTTCTACTTAAGAAAAAATCATAAAGCCTATTGACATATGGAAATCTACTAGATGAAATTTTAAAATATGAATTGATACTTTAATGAGAAATTCTACACAAATCCATCATGGAACACCCATTAGCATTTTAGTTGAACTACATATACCTAAACTATAAATGAACTATACTTATGAGTATAGCAACATAAAAGTAATATGTATATTTAATTTAGAAATTAATAAGTACCAGTATATAAGTGTGGTAGAGGGCATTGTATGTAAAGAATTAATAGTGGTAGAAAGTATACCAATGACTTCACCACTCGTAAAGCCATTATAATGATAATCATATTATTCCTCTACAAATTATAACTAACAACCAAATGGAAATTAATGTGGAGAAAATCACTTGTTACATTGGATCTTTAATTTTTAGAGAATAAAATAAAAGTTGAAACAACAAAAGCAAAAGATTATAATTAGGGATTACATGAATAATAAAACACAATAATCAAATTCAAAATAAGTAAACATCATAAAATCTAGAGAGCACCCAACATGTCCAATATTTTTGGGAACCTTAATAGGATATGATATATTTAAAGATTCCTAAAAATCATCCGTGCGAAAGGATAATAGTCAATTAAAACTACTACAATTGGAAAATAATGATAAAAGTTGTGGTGTTCCATTTTAGATACAATTTGAATCAATGTTGATTCAAATTGGTATGCATTGAAACCAATGCATTATTTTAATCTAATTACCTCAAACAAAGTCGAGGAAGAAAAAATCCAAGTTATTTGATTAAGGGGTTACATTAATTTCAATATATGCCAACTTTGGTGTAACTTTATTAACGAGATGCATGAGATGCATTAGATTTAGTATATGTCCATGTGGTTGCTACAAGAGGAAAATTAAACTACACATAGAAAGACTTGGAATTTGAATTACTTAATGTAGCTGGAGCTAGTGTGGTACTTACTAAAACATATATATGGATTTGTGCAAGACTCATCAAAGGTGCATCGTAGTAATTCAAATTATAGGATCATGCTAGTTTATTTTGCAAAACTATCTTGCAATTTGAATTAATAGGATGCCTTAATTTTAGTTTATGCTAATTTGAATTAATGTTAATTCATAGGTTTAAGTCAATGTGTTCTATTAATATGAGAACAAAAAAAGAAAATGCGCAATTGGATTACCAAGATTGACGCATTTTAGCATATTCCAATTTCATTGTAATTAGATTAGTTGTAAGCTTCAATTTTAGTGTATACTAATGTAGATGATACAAGTGGAAAAATAAACTAGTAATATTGGCAAGTAAGAGAGTTAGAGTATGACATTTACTGCGATATTTCCAATTAAATATTTTAATGTTTTGTGATTCGAACCCGACTTTTCTTATGATCCAAAAACTAGTAAGGGTGACTATAAAAAAAAAGAAAAAGGAGATGATACACTCACATTGATTACAATGAAAATATTTGCAAATAATTATATTCTTATTAGTCATATTCATGATTCAACATTGTTACTTTATTTCTATTCAATTTATTCCTAATATAACTTATAAAATTTATATTCTTTAACCCCTAAATATATTTACAATTTAAAATTATCATATTAATTTTAAGGATACACATATGTAGAAAAAAAAAGTCCTGTGTACAAATTTTATCGTTTATATTAAAAATTAAAAAAAAAAAAATTCATAGTAAAAAATAGATTCATAATTAGTATGAAATAGAAAATTAGAAAACTGGAAATGTTTAAAATAACATTATATAAATATATACTAATATTAATAATGTATAAAAAAAAATTTGTAATCATAAATATGTTAGATATATTAGGCCACACAATCTTGAACCTAAATCTATTAAATGTTGAAAGACAAAATTTCCAGAAACTCAAAATTTTCCTTAAATTTTACAATTAAAAAAAGTTTTATCCCTCCAAAAATGTGAACTTAAGATATTTGACCAATCGAAAGTTAAAATAAATTTACATTTAAAATTTTTCATAGCAAAGTTGAAATTGTGAATGTAATGGTTACAAATATTTATAACCAAGAGTACGATTTTGAGTGCCGTCATTCAATTGTTTTCACTTTTTTTTTCAGTCTTTCTAGAAACATACTTACAATTCACATGAAAAATATTAAATTCTCAACATATATTAATCTCATCTTAACCTAAAACTTAAAATTAGGGTTATTTCCATATTCAGACATCCTATCACACTTCCGCTTGTCAGATATAAAGTCAACTCTGGAATGCCAATTTTAATGAAACTGACCAAATCTGATATTAAGATTTAGCACAAAGGGAAGTAAAACTTTTCATTGATTAGGGTAAGGTTTTGAAAGCGAAAGATCGCTCGTTCATATTGAGGTTGCTAGCTTACGAGAATGGCTGGTTATGGTACGTTTAAGCAGCATTGCCTGGTAAAGTTTCACATAACACGCCAGAAGTGTGCAATTTCTTCTGGGGAAGCAGTTTTATTAGGTCACACTACCAACAATTCTGATCGAGAGAAGTTGCACTTATATTCACGTTGCCAGTAACATTTATATCAATATTCATTTTTAAATTATAGTTCTGGACGGAGAGATATGGTACAGACAGGTGGCATGAAATATCGATCAAATTCTTCTGTTTGCGGGGCGAATTTTATATGGCTGAATTCATTAAAATGAGTATGATATCCTAATCATTGATCTATCGCTGAATTCATTAAAATTAGTATGATATCCTAATTACTAATAAAGAAAATTAGTAGTTGGGAGATTAAGAAAAAAATTGCACGGGGAGAGATTTAATTGCTCTTAAATCTTGATATATCTTTCATTAAGATCCACTTATATTAATGTTATATTGGCATATATGAAAAATGGCCACTGAAATTCCTGTGAAATCTTGATAGATCTTTGACTAAAATTCACTTATATTAATGTTATATCAGAATATGAAAAATAGTCAAACTATAAAATAATACTGTTTTTTAAAAAAATATTGTTTTTTAAATTGTTTTCATTTTATATATAGTCTATTCACCATATATAATATCGTTTAACATATGTACTTCAATATTTTATTTAATTATATTAAAAAGTGTTTGAAGACAAAGATTCACCTTATATTAACATGGAAATTTATATAGACTATATGCAAAATATCATGGGTCTTCCCCTATAGGTTCTCTAGAGGGGAACCAAATATTAGAAAAATATTTTTACTGCAAGAAGTTTGATTCATATTAGACTTTGATAGGTCTTTGATTAAGATGGACTTATATTAATGTTTTATACACACATGGGAAATGACTTTGATGATGATGATGAT
>APFE031674824.1:69450-79888 GCA_000404065.3 Pinus taeda
TTAACATGGAAATATACATAGAGTACATGCCAAAAAATTTGGGTGGTCTTCGCACATCACACATCAAGGTTCTCTACCCTTGGAGGGGAAAAAACATAGCATCTTTCAAGAGTTTGAAGATAAAATCATTTGTAGTACATCAACAAAACAAGGTTTGAAGATAACATTACAAAATCGAGAACCAAAGTTATGTGGTGGAACCAAGCCACCGATAGATAGACCTTGAAGACAAGACAAATCATCAAAATATAGTCATTGTTGGAAGAAACCTTAGAGTGCTTACATGCATTTGTGATGACATCAAGGCACATTGACTAGTTGTAGTTGCATGCATCCGTCATTGAGTACTTCTGCAAGACTCCTCTCCTCAAAGATGTAACACCCATATGGGCTTGGACAGCTAGGAGAAGGTGTTGGAGCCTTCAACTGAATGTTCTCCGATGGAGTTGCTTCAAGCTATTTCCTTTGAACTTAGCAGGAGCGACTACGAGTAGCTAGACTGGTTGGGAGAGATACAGACTTGATGGTCATAGAAATAGAGGTGGAGGGTATATGAGAGGAGGAGATGGGGATGTGAGGAGGGAGTTAAATGTCAAGATTATTAGAGACACCGCAAGGAGGTGGTGGCAGATAAATATTGGTTATGCAACCGGTGGCCCAATATTTCTCCCATTCCTGAGCAAGGAGGAGACAAGCAAGAATATTGTGGAGGGACCATAGAAGGTTGTGACCTCGACAGGATTCTTTAGTATCCAATTCAAATACTTGATGGAAAATGTGGGCTAGGATGGCATGGTCACACATGATCCTATCTTCCTTAGCAATAAGAGAGATGGGTGGGAAACCTCAACCTCTGTCACACCTAGAGAAATGGCCCCTGCCTCTATCAGGACTCATGTTGAAGTAGCTAGAATCATAGGGACTAGCGAAGGGAGTAGAGGTTACAATGGTTGTATGAATAGAGTGGGTGGTTGAAAGAGGTTAGACTGTGAGTGGGGTGTTTGTCAAGAAAAACCAGCACGAGGCCATAATTCCTTGGGTTAATATGCCTCTAGGAGGAGAGGGAAGAGAATTAATGTCATGAGTGTGAGGGCTCTGTAGATTGCTTGTGATATGGACCTAGGCAAGCCTGACATGACACCACATAGGTGATGGAAGCCAAGTGGAGGGTGCCATGATTCTGTCCTTGGATAAGTGGCGGTGTTGGGAGGGACACCTCGATCGAGGGATTTATTAATATATTTTTAAATACATGTCAATATATATTTTTTGGTTGGTTTGAGCAAAGGTCAATTGAGCTCCCCAAAAGGGTTAAAGAGATGTAGATATTATTTAACTTCATATATTAAAATATTTTGTTTATAACCCACATTCAATTATTATTATTATTAATATTCCTTAAAGAATAGTTCTTTCTTTATATATAATATATATATATAATGATATTCAAATAATTTAGCTAAATCAATATTGAAATAAAGTTAAAAAGTATAAAATAACATTTTCACAAGATGAAAAATGAAAATATAAATTTTTTTGTTTTTAATGACTTTATTTAAAAAAATTAAGATAAATATGTTATTTCACATTGGCATTGAAATATTTTATTTGTGGTTAATAATGATGGCGAAATATTTCTATCATGTGTCCTTTAAATTGTGTTGTTAAATCAGCAATAGAACAAGAATGAGATTATTTGTATTTTATAATACTTTTAATTAAAACTAACAAAATATGTATATCCATTTTTTTTTTTTTTTATTGTTGACATTAGTTCTTATTTAGACAGTATTTTATTTTTGTTTTAGAAAGGGCACATGTCAACTTGAATTTGAGGGCGCACTAAATTACACATTTCTCTCATATTGGGCTTTAGAATGTGCCTTTCGGTGCAATGAAAATATAACCTTCCATATGGATTCCAAACTATCCATTATATTAAACAATTTTTTTTTTTAGATTTCGAGGATCAACAACATACTTATGATAGTTTTTTGTATTTATGTATATTTTTGTTCATGTAGATTCTCACATTAAACTTTAAATCACCATAAAAAAATTTCATGACAAACAACATCTCCTTTCTTTAATGAATTCATGGTATGAAATACTCCCAAGAACATAGAAAGAGTTGATAGATATTTCATCCCACTTATTTGTACCATTTCCTTCCATCCAAAACATTAATTTAAAAATAAAAGGTCTATGAAATGACCTCTATTGTTATAGGGCATATAAAATTTAGTCAAAATGTTCAAGCAAATACATTATCACTCGATCAAAATTGTCGATAGTGTGATTTCAATATTATAACTGTATTCTCATGATAGCAGAAATGTGGAGGAAAGAAGATTGTTCAACCACTGGAAATTGCAAACTTATCTTTATGTGTGATATGTGAAGCCGTAATGGTATATATTTATCTTTACCATGAATCTCATGTCTCTTGATATGAAAACCTCTTTTAGACTGCAAAACTAAAAAAAATATTTACCTATCTATATTGATTCTATATATACATATGGCATGTGTAAGTTTTCATTGTGTAAACTACATTTTTGAGTGTGTAAGTGGATACAATGCCTTAGAAGTCAGCTTAGATATTGGATTGTATATATTACATAACATAAATTTACGATTCCAACAAATCTTTGCTATATTCTACAAAAAATTTACTAAACAAAAATACTTAATATTTTACATTGAAATATTATATTTAATATGTTCATTGATGTAATACCCCAAAAAAAATTATTTAAAAAAATTGTGAACTATTATTTTAAATTAAGGCACCTAAAAGGTTGGTAGACATTGCGATAGGTATTGCAGACAATTTGATTTCAATAATAGTAAATAAACATATACAGATTGATAAGTGATGTTAATGAGTATGGATTGTGATTTTATGGAATATGACTCCACTTGACTCATGGAAATTTCTGACAGAAAAACCAGAAGTCCAAGAAATTTGATTCTCTGAAGGGAATTTTGAATGGGGTAAAAACAATATATTTTAAAGGGGCACCTAGCATAGAGGAGATACAATCTGGTGGTGAAATATGTTGTATGCAATAATTAACTATGAGGAGGAGATTTTCTGCATGTTATGAGGCTATAAGGGGCAAGGTAGAGTGCAAAATTACTTGAAGAAGAGGAAGGAGTCTCAAGCCATAGAAGCACAAGAATGTGTTAGGATGAGGCTATATTAGTGAACTGCGCATCTACTATAATGATAGCGAAATCTACATAACTAATAACACTCATGAGGAAGTGATCTCTATAAAATCATAATGTAGGGATGGGGGTGTGTCAATAAATAAAGTTGCCTTATCGGTCAACTATAGATAGGTTGTGTCACCCAATCTAGTTACAAGTTCATTCAATCCTTAATATCTTTGTTACAGTAGTAGTGTAAAATGGCATGATTAATACTATTAATACTGCATGTAAGATCTTTTAATTCGTTTATCATTTCCTTGATATCTACTACGGAGAATGCTATAGTTGTTTATGTATTTAGATAGAGAATGTTATTGTTCCTTATGTACGTGCATAAAGAATGTTGAATTTATTTATATATGCAGATAGAGAATGTTACAGTTATTTATCTGCTTAGATAGAGTAGAAATCATGTAGGGTTGACCATCAATTTATTAGAATTTCCCTGGAACTATTTTAAATTGAGGATCATGCTTCACATGGGAAGTGCATAATAGGTTTATCACCTAAAATATTCCAGAGTTAGATAAATAGGGAGAAAAGATAAAGCCCCTTTAATACATTATTTATTTTATTAAATAATTGATGACTAGAATAATGGACATCTAAATGAATTGATGAGAAGGGTTATAATAGAACATATGAAATTGAGAAATGGTCTACCTATCTAGGGTAACCCTATTAGTCTCGAAGCATTGCAAGGTAAAACTATGCAATTAATCCCTCAGAGCTACGCAACAAGAAGCATTAAACTAATTAAATAGCAAAATTAGTTTCAAATAAAATATCATTATAGACTATCTTTTCTTGAATATCCACATAACAAAAAACCATGGAAGCTCCCCTAGGATCAACTCTAGTCAATTTGACACCCAAAAATCATTGAGAATTCCCCATCGACCATTGGTCACCATCGATGATCCAAAATCCAAGGGCTGAAAAACTTTCAAACACATGAGTAAGGTGAGGGAGGAAGACCTGTGTGTAACATAAGGGGAATATGTAAAGCCTAGTCACCCATCATGGATCCCACTATGCTATTAGAGAGGGCGCTAACTATGGGAAACATGGTTTATGTTGTAGAATAGGTCATGCTCGGATGTGAAAAATTATATCTATGTTGTAAAATTAGACCGTTGTTGGGATTATATGATTAATAGAATGTAACATTCAAATATCTATTAAATACAGTAACTTGATAGGAATAACCTTGTAGTATTTGATTTATAAGTTTTTCTCCAATTTGAGATCATGCTTTTAGGTTGAAAAGCCTAAAGAGTTTTTGTATATAGTATCCTCTAATATGATTAACAATGATTATAACTAATATATAATCCATTCATAATAATTTTTGTGATTATATTACCTATTAACAATTTAATAATGCTCAAGAATTTGAATGAGAAATAGTGATATTTCATTCACTTACATAAGAATTCGTCTAAAACAATTATTGATTAAAAGGATTGTAAGTTTACTTAATAGTTATAGTTTTGATGGGTTTTCTATTTTTATATTTATCTTATAATTTGATTGATATTTTTGAGTACTATTTAGTGAGTTTCATATAGGAAAATATTTTCTTTTCCACCTTCAGAAAAGTCCCAAATTCAATCTAAATTCATACTAGTTTAATTTGCTCGTAAATAAGAAATATATTTTATCAAGAACTATATTTTCTCTAAACAAGTATTATGAAAATTTAGGTTTTTTACGATTGGTTTTAAATTTTTGTGGCATAGAAGTTAGCCATGGCATATAGTTAGAACATAAATCCTAAATAAACCTTGCACACATGTGTTCCGTGTTTGCAAGAAATAATGTGAGTTGTTTCCTAATCATATTTTTACAATACTTTTATTGTTTTTCTTTTGACAAATGTTAAAATTATTTATATAAGGTTCCCTTCAATTTATATTGCCAAGATGACGAGAATTTAATAAGTAATAGTAAAATGGGTAATTGTAGAGAAATATGATTTCTATGTTGTAAGAGATATAATGACAACATGCAAATGCTAACTCTCAAATTTATCTTAGCATGAGATTTTGAATTTCTTTATTTGTTACTTAAAACAACAAATGTTACCCTTATCAAGAAAGATTAAAGATTGCAAGTGACATGTTTCTTAATGATTATATTTTTTTTACATTTGGCATATTATTGAAATCATGAACCTTATATTTAACAAAAAAATCTCTTGTGGAGGTGAAGTTTATTATTAGTAGATATTATTATAAATAATTAAAGAAGATTGTGATGTAGGAACACCTATCCTTAGTCAAATCACCTTGTGATTTGATACTTTAAAATTCAAAAAAATAATAATAGGATAAGATCCTCATGTATAAGAAAGCATAGAAGTGGTTTTTTAGCTGCTAGATTTTATGCTTTAGTTAGATTTTTAATTTCTAGAACTAAGGAGATAAATATATGAAGAAATTTTAGAGCTTTCCTCAAGAGAATTTTAGATATTTCCTTCTCCAAGAGAAGTCTAGATCCTTTCTTCTCCAATAGTAAATATGGATGTATGTCATTTCCTAGGTATGTTTGAGAGTGCAGAGAAATGCTTGATATAGTGTGATGATTATTATTTATGTAATCATGCTTATAGATATTGGTTACATAAAATAACTATTTTTTATAAAATATTGTGTTATTGGTTGATTGGAATAAGAGAGTGGTGATGGGGTTAAAAGCAAAATTCCCCACCATCAAGTGGTATCAAAGTAGGAAATCATGTGTGACATTGGAGGTTTTTTCATGTGTCTTTGTTGTAGCCAAATGATCTACCAACATGCATGTTAGATATCAGTGAGGCTACCCATAAATATCTCATTGTTGACTGAGTAAAGAATTACATGCATATTTGAAGGAACAAACACTATTTGAAGCTATGATGTGTGAGCATAGTATTGTCTTAGTGATGGTTTGAATTGTCATGTGTAAAGGTTGGAATAAGAAATGAGGTAAGAGACTGACATTGTACTGGTTGTCGAATTGTGTGAGAAACATTGAAGGACTATGTGTAGGAGACTATTATGTAGACTATGCTGCATGGAGATCTATGTGTGTCTATTTTCTTTTAGAGGCTAGACTTTGAACCAAATTCTTATTCTTCTTATTCAATAATTGAGGAGTGATTGAAGGGTAAATGCATGGGATGATAGGTATGCCAAGGTCACGATTCTACCATTGGAAACAATCATTGCATTGAAAACTACTTCAAGAATTGAATTGCATTGAGTTGTTGAACATTTTTATTTTTAAGTTTATAATTTCTTAATGTGACCTAACCAAAAATGATTGTTTAAAAGAACCCAATGTGTGTGGAAAAAAATTGTTTATCATCACAAAGCAGAGCTTTTATGTTTGAATCATGATTTCGATTTGAGAAAGTTGTAGTAGTAGATAAATATGATATACATTGTGGTAGGCCCCTTATATTGTAGTAAAGTGGTGATAGTGAAGAGAACATAGCAAGGTCCCAGGAGAATAACTATGAAATGTGAAAGCATAGAGCATAGGAACTTCACAAGGTTTTAGGGAAGAGAAACAAGAGAATACAAGAGACTAGGATTGGCGAGATATTGTGTAGTAGGAGATACTATTTGTTATTGTAGAGAATAGATGAAACTACTAGTGGGTATGAAGGATCTCATAGGATGAGAAATGAAGGTGTATTTAGATAGTCATGTAAAGGCTTTATAGGAAGGAATCCATAGTAAAATGAGTGGCGAAGAAGTGAACATAGAGATTGATGAGTTGAAGGAATGACTTAGAATGATATATAGCCTTCAACAAAACAAAATTGTAGAATACTTGAGATGAGGGATTAGAATAAATAAGAAGGTAAGATGGCATATCGTACAATTGCATGTAAGAGATTTGATACAAAAAATGAAATTTTTTATTAGGATAAAGAGAAAGCTCAAAATAACATTTAAATAAACGAAGTAATTCACTTTTGTAAATCAAAACAAGGATCAATGCTTGGAGAAGCTAATCATATGGATTTGATGATAAAAACATCAAATGAGAGAAAATAGTCCCTTCATTGTAAAATTGATAAATTGTGTGTGCCTACAAGTTATGAAGATAAACAACGGCTACTTGATGTTATAATTGAAGAGGAAGATGAAGGATTATGTTAATATGTGTAGCTTGGGAGTTACTACCACAACCTATGGGTTACTGGGTTTATGTGGAGTTAACCCATGGAAAAGGAGCTTTGTGGGAAATGTAACCAAGTTGTGGGATTTAGACCCAAATGGGTGAGCTAAAGACCCAAAGAAATGTATTTTTTAGTATAATTTTTATGTGAGGGAGCTTTGATGGAATTAAGAAGCCTTAAGCTAATGATTAGGGGGATTATAAATTTAGGAAACTTAAGAGGAGGTATCACACACAAGTGAAATTCATCTTATGAAGACATTTTCTTAACAAAAGTCATAGACGCTGAAGAAGGATGGGTTAGATAAGTAGGATGACTCTTTGTGATGTTTTGATCTAATATATGACATGGAGGGATTGACATGCTTATTGCTATGGTTTTATGGTTTGATAGATTGATTTATGGGTGAAATAATAATTTACTGGTGCGAATTTATTCTCAAGCACTTGAGAAGGACGTGTCTCTAATTTTCTATGAAAAAGGGAGTCTAAGAGGTCTATTTAATAAGTATAGACTAGGTTTGAGTTCCCCTACCTTCCATCATAGGAGAAAATCCTAGGGTAAGGTTGTTGCAATGATTGTAGACTTGAGTTTAGGAATTGAATTGAGTTGGCTCTAGGGGGTTGAGATCTTAACCTGTGTTGGTAGCAAAAGACTAGTTTACGACTAAAATCTCAGAGATAATGTATCATAGGACTAAGCTTACTGAGGCTTAAGTAGAGGCCAACAACATATGCATTCTAGATATATACTGTCTTGATGATTATATATATAATGTGTTAAGGTCTGCCATCTATGTTTTGTTTGTATAGATGTTGAAGGCCTAATGTGTAGTGCATTTTGTGGAAGATAAGTCATTGTGAGTGGACCTTGTTGAACACTAAAGTCACCATAGAGAAAGAAAAGGGGCAATGTATTGAAGACATATTCAAGCCTATGAATACTGTATTTGAAGTGGAAAACCTTTTTGTTGAGTTAGACTTGTTGAACTAATATTTGGTCGAAAGAATTGTGACCTTAGAGAAGCATTGTCATTGTGTGAACATTATTTGTTGAGCTATTGTGTGCAAGTGAATTTGAAATTGAAAATTTTCTTATGAGTAGTTGAAGGTAGAGGTATTGGAGCAAAAATATTCTCTTCATGTATAGGAGGAAAGGGAAATTCCAAGTATTACAAAAAGGTGGACTGAAAGTGTTGGTGTAAGCACTTCTTCAGCAAGAAAGTCAAGTTTGTTATTGTTCTTGGATAGATTGATTGTTAGGTGGTGTTGACATTAAAACCTAGTTTTCCTTATATTAGGACTAATTGTAAGGGCCATGGTCTATGGTACGAGAGACTTATGATTTTTGTATTAAAGATGTAATACAATCTAGTTTTGGGTTGCATAAATTCCTATGTACTTTTGTTGATTCATTGTCATTACATTTGTATCGTGCAAAGTTCCTGGAATTTGTGGCATTTCAATGTGTTTGTGATCGTGTTTTAGACATAGACCCGATTCTCATGTTCGAAGGAAAAATCAATAGATTGTATTGTGATGATATTAATAAAAGACAACATTCAGAAGAAATGATGATATATTTTGAAGAATAATTAAATTTCTTGGAGGAATGGCTGGTAAAACCAAAATGTCAAGAAGACTACATAGCGATTACAGAAACAAAGAAACTAAATGCTAGGATGGAAATAAGAGGAAAGTATTTTCAAGAATTTTAGGAAGATGGAAACATGAATGAAGATCACTACACAATAATTGTAGGCACAAAGCATCCAATAATGACCAACAATATTGACGAAGTACATGGAGTCTTGAAATGGGATATGTGAGATGCGGGTGTGAAGCTTGAATACCATATCAAAGATGGGATGTCAATAAAGGATTATAGAAAGAATGGGTTGATTAACCATTGGTGTATGATCATGGATAAATTTGTATGAAACAAAATCATAAAGGAAGTAGAAGGGGTAATTAACATACAAAAGGGGAACATATAAGTAATGCAACAATGTGGAAAACTAAGTGGACAAAAAGGAAATAAAGTTTAGGATCATAGAAGATTGACAAAAATTACAAAGAAAATATTCAATAGAATATGTGGAAAATAATAGCATCAAATATGAAATCTAGTTGGAATTCAATAAATCAAAGATACATGACTAAGATGTTATGAAATTTTGTACACATGGAGTGTGATGCAAGACAATATCTCCTTAGTCAAATCACCTAATTGTTCGATCCTCTAAAAAGGCATAAATTTTGTGCGAGGATAAGATCCTCATTTATAAGAAAACTAAAAAGTAGCATTTTAGTTTCCATATTTTAGGATTTAGTTATATTTTTAGTTTCTAGAACTAAGGAGAAGAATCTGTTGAGAAATAATAAAGCTTTCCTTTGTTAAGAGAACTTGTAGGGATCTCTTCTTCTCCAAGAGAAGTATAGATCCTTCATTCTCCAATTATTAATATGGATGTAGGACATTTGCTAGGTGTGAGTGATAGAGCAAAGAAATTCCCAATATATTGTTGTGGTGAGGATTATTTATGTAATTTTCTTTGTAGATATCGATTATATAAATAATTAAGTTCTATAAAATATGGTTTGTAACTTGTTGAACTGGAATAAGAAGAGATATGGTATCTTAATAATAAAATTCTTTCCATAAATTTTTAATCAGGTATATATGTGATTTAGGTTCATAGAAATATATCTATAACGAAAATATAATTTCGATAATCTAAAAAATTCATGGTATTGATTCATTAATTACGTTAGCTATCTGTAAATCACAATAGATGTATGCTATGATTGACTTGAGTAAACAAATTAGGAGGACGAAAATTGTATTTAGTTTTTTCATTAGAATGTTCTATCTCTAAATAGAAAAATCCTACAACTATTATCCTTGTAATGAATAACTTTGCAGTCGATTTGAAAATGATATATCCTAGGAAGTGTCATCAATTTTG
This sequence comes from Pinus taeda, assembly GCA_000404065.3. Taxonomy (NCBI): domain Eukaryota; kingdom Viridiplantae; phylum Streptophyta; class Pinopsida; order Pinales; family Pinaceae; genus Pinus; species Pinus taeda. The sequence goes on from APFE031674824.1 coordinate 79,812, forward strand.
TTTTGTTATAGTTAATATAATGTATGATATAAACATATAAATGTATTGTGTTTTAATGAAACGAGAATAAATATTTA
>APFE031674825.1:0-25401 GCA_000404065.3 Pinus taeda
TAGCCACTTCAGCCCCCTGGATGAGAGGCCTTCTTTACGGCGTGAAGGAGCAACATGCACTTAGGAATTAGGTGATGGCCATAATGAGTAAGGTAGAGCTCATGCTAGGCTTTTTCCCATGTGCTAATGTGTATGTCCCAACCATATTTTGCATTTTGATATTCTTTTGTTTTACATTGTGGCCATTATTTGCTCTTTCCTTTTCTTTTAGCTGCATCAACCTCTTAGGGCAATGTTTTGGGCCCTACCTAGGTATGAAGATGTATGGGTGCCAATCCTAGAGAACCAATGGTTAGTTGTGTTGTCGCTCAGATTGTACAAGCACTATGACAATGACTCAGGTCAGGGGCTGTCACTTTGATCCCCGACCTCTCCGTTCTAGCTGTCTCCCAACAACAGGCTAAGGGGGGTAGTCCTTATGGAAATGTGAAGATGGAGGACAAGTTGGCAACCAACAAGTCCGCGAGACATAAATGAATGGCCTAACTACTTGGTTAATTTTAGCAAGACTTAATTGAATTAGATTAGATTTGAATGTGAGACCAATGCCTTATCAAGTCAACTTCTTGCTTTATATTAATTAGAGGCCAAGTAATCAGGATGAACGACCGATGCTTAAATGCTCAACTAACCTGAATGAAGTGCAAATCTTATCAACTAGGTGAAATGCAAAATCTTGGTTAATTTTAAGTTAGATGCTTATTCTAGGTGTAACTTTCCTCTTGACTGTTTTAGAACTAGTCTCTAGAGTAGGTTGTGATACAAAGGCCAATAGGAAGCAAACAAAAGCTTGATTAACGATACCTTCTGTTAGGCTCTATTCACTCGATGCCTCCGACACTCAGAGATTGTGGCTCTAACGACTGCAAGGTCGCTGTGTTAACCACTAAAGAGGTGCTGAGTCCCTCAAGTTAAATTGAGAAAGGGTTGTCCTATTATCTCTATCAACCAAGCTTATGCTTGGAGGTAAATAATTAATGCAACTAGACTCAGGATGCAATGCAAGATGGATTGAGTGATTCTTGAGTTTAAGATTGTTTAAGTTTAAGTACTTAGTTATGAGTCAATCTTTAAATTATGACAATAAGTACTTATTAATGAAAATTAAGAGACGATTTTTAACCACAGGAGAATGAATAAACAAGATATGCCAATGATATAATTTGATCAAGATACCACCACAAATATTCACCCAAATAAATTATAATTAACCAATTATGACATTTAGCCAACACAAGGTGCCAATACTTAAGATGATCAATGAGATTAGAAACCTTTCAAGATATTTAGACAAGGTAAATGCCAATATACCAAGGATTTAAAATGACCACAAACCAATGATGGCAAAAGAGAAAAAGAGCTATTATCCAATGATTCCTTTTGATATTAGCAATGTTCTTTAGATGATTAGATGCTTAATACAACTTGAGAGAGAGTTATTTCAATGATGCACCAAAGGAACTTGAACCATTCAACACAATGTGATCTAAGATTAGAGTGAAACTATTAGATGTGATCTTATGAGGAATTTATCAGTCTCACGACCACAAATGTGTTAGTGCACTTAAAACAACTAGAAGCCAACTTGCTATAAAACCATGAAACAAGAACAATTATGATATATAGAGCATGAGCAAGGAATTTTCTTATGTTACTTATGTCCCAATCACATTCAAATGAGCAATTATTAAACCCTTTAGGACATTAGTATACTTAGCCAGATATGAGAAATAAGGACCCAAATGAAATTATGATATGAAACAAGAACAATTATGATATATAGTATACTTAGCCAGATATGAGAAATAAGGACCCAAATGAAATTATGATATGAAACAAGAACAATTATGATATATAGAGCATGAGCAAGGAATTTTCTTATGTTACTTATGTCCCAATCACATTCAAATGAGCAATTATTAAACCCTTTAGGACAATAGTATACTTAGCCAGATATGAGAAATAAGGACCCAAATGAAATTATGATATCTTAGCCCTCTTAAGATGCACTTTTCAATTATGATATGAAACAAGAACAATTATGATATATAGTATACTTAGCCAGATATGAGAAATAAGGACCCAAATGAAATTATGATATGAAACAAGAACAATTATGATATATAGAGCATGAGCAAGGAATTTTCTTATGTTACTTATGTCCCAATCACATTCAAATGAGCAATTATTAAACCCTTTAGGACAATAGTATACTTAGCCAGATATGAGAAATAAGGACCCAAATGAAATTATGATATCTTAGCCCTCTTAAGATGCACTTTTCATTGTTATATCAGACTATCTGATTGCACTTTTTATGTAGAGATAATAGTCATTAAACAACTAGATCTATGCCAAGAGATTAATGCCCAAATTGCTTAAATGACTCAACAATGTGCTAGAGATCTTAGATATGAATTTTATGCTACTTAAATGTGTTTTTTACCACTGTTATGAGTTATTTAAATTGCCGAGGTAAAACAATGAAATGAGCAAGGGTTTAGAGGTCAAATCAAAGGCCTCACGCCTTGAAGATCACTTGCCCAACTTGCCAAATTTTTCCAACACTTGAAAACACAAATTTTCAACTTCTCTGCAATATTCACCGATGATTAGCTTCAGAAAATAAAAATTTACCCACAGAGGTAAGGGGAGGGAAATGAGACAAAGGGATGAGGGCAAATGAGGGGGCAGCAAGCCTCCTAGAGGCTGCGGCTAAGGTCAAAGGCCTACTACACAAGGGAAGGAGCCCAAAGGGGCTCACGACTTACCCAAGAGGGCCGCCGCTTGGTTTGAAAAGGGGGTTGAGAGGCCCTAAGGGTGTGTGGCCTAGGGTTGGGGCTTCAAAGAGGCCCGTGAAAAAAGGTTTAGGGGAGGCCTAAAACCCACGACAAGAGGAGACAGAGGGATAAGGAGGAGGAAGTAGGGAAGAGAAGGGCTAGACAAAAGCAGGGTAGGGCAAGAAGAGGGGAGACAGAGGGTTGGAAGGAAGGCCGAGTGGCCTAGAGGCCACGGCTAGGCCTACCAAGGCCTAAAAACACCATGACAAGGGATCAAAAGGCAGGCCGAGGCCTTTAGATCCCTGCGGCTAACCCTAGGAGGCTAGAAAAGGCTGATGCAGAGCCCTGGAAGGGTGGACGACTAGGGAAAAGGAGGACACTGGGCCTAGGAGCCCTGAAAAAAATTAAAACCCTCGCCAAAATTTGAATCTTGCTTTAGATTTTCAATTTCACTGCAAAATTTTCAATGGCTGGCCCTGCAAAAATTCTAGAGACGATCTTACCCCTCAAGGGCCTAGATCTAGCTCTAATCCAACAAATTTCCTTGGATCTCACTTGCATAAATAAATTTACAAGTGCCTAAAACCCCAATATATACAAAAATTCAAAAAATCCCAAAACCCCAAACCCCAACTGCAAACAAGGGTTAGAAAAATGAAATTTATTTACAAAAAAACTACTATACAAAATATAGTTACAAAATATACAAGTGTAAAATGTTTTAAGAGACCTTGGTAATGGCTAGATCTATTTCGAAATATAAATGTTAAACCATAACCTCAGCGAAGTTAGAAAATCACATAAAATATTCAGAATTCAAACATGGTTAGCTTGTGCCCACAGCTTGCGAACTTGGAGCCCAAGGGCCGGGGAACCTGCAAACTCTATATATTTTCTCAAGAAGAAACCATTAGAACATACAATGAATTAGATACCTAAAATAAGCCCAAAACTTACCAATAGAATGTTCCTATCATCTATAATGAAATAATGATTTAATTATTATTTAAAGCGCAATATATGAATGCAAATACCCAACACATACCACAAATCAGCGAGACAAAGACACCATGAACTGCACCCCAAAGTCTTTTATTATGATGATCAAAACGTTCCCAGCGAGACAATGGCTTTACACTAGCATTTACATAGTTACATCAGACCAGAGCTCAAGATCCAGATGAAAAATAAAAGCAAAATGTCTTATATTTATAGAGAAATTCTTCCTAAGTGGAAAATAACGGTTAGTTGGTTTGATCCCTGTCAAAATAATCTCAACTCTTGATAGAACTTTGATGATCTTTTAATCTCCATTGTCGAAAATATTTATTCTTGAGGAGTTTTCGAATTTCTCATTAAAACCATTTTTTATTAGCTCAAAAATAATTATTTTGAGCTAATTTCCTAAAAAATTGACTTTGACTTAACCACCAAGGTCCAAGGGTCCAATTTTTCTTGAAATTTCCAATATTCCCTTGATAGGGGACCTCCAAAAATTAATTCCTTTTAGTCTCACAAATCTTTCCACTTGGAGAATTTTATATCTCTAACATTTTAATTTTTGACTCTAATTAATTAATTTTATGGCTTAGGATTTTATTATATTTTTTCCACAAAAATTAATTAATTGACTCATTAAGGGATTAATTATTTTTCCACCCTCTAATTGACTCATTAAGGGATTAATTATTTTTCCACCCTCTAATATTTTAGCCATGGTGTCTAAGTATGAGGGACCATGCGCTAAAATATTTTTTACATAAGATTTTACGAAATCAACCCTCAAAGGGGGAATACCTGTTTGTTATAGACCCTCAAAATACTTACCCAATTCTGCGACACTATGATCGAGTAGACCAAGTAATTTGTAATAAAATAATCTAGTCAAATAGCTTACACTATTCCTAAATCACTTTACAAAAGGCTCGATTAAAAAACTAGGACTCACCTAAGACTTCAACGATAAATTCCACCCTAGCTTTGGGGTGAGGCTGGAGGTAAAAACTCTGCTAATCATCCGTGTTTAGAAACACAGATGAATCAATGAGACAAAAAACCTTCTAGGATGAAATTCATCGCCAACTAGGTTGTTACATAAATACACGGTCTTACTAGCATCATTTACATTACAAACTTGCAGAATGGGTTTACAATGACACAGAACAAACTGTTGGCTAATGATTCTGACTTTGAAAAAATTCCTTGAAGTCCTTAGATCTTGCTGCCTTGGAATGTTGAAAAAAATGGGTGCAACAAGTTGAACCCAAAGAATGGAAGTGGAAGAAGTACTTGTAACGTAAGATGGAAAATGGTAAGTATGGAATAGGGATATATGGGACTGCACTATCTCAATCAAGGTTTCCCAAGTAGTGCCCCTCCTATACCTATTAGGCCATTAGAGGAGGTTCCATTGGACTAGGATTGAATAATAACACCCCATTTAAGGTGAGGGAACGAGGTCATGGTCAAAACCATTCTTCCTTCTAAGTCATCCCATAATCCATCTTAAAAGTCCAAATACAAACAAGCATAAGCACTCGATTGCAAAATGAATAAAGTACCTTTTGATTGGAGGCTCACGTTCCTTCATGTGCTCTTGCCAGATGGGTAACTTATGATTGATGCATGTGGTGTAGGTACAAATGGCACATCATCATCAACTAGTGGTGGTGTCAGGGGTTGTTGGTTGGTCGACTGGAAGAGATGATGGGAGCAAATTTTTCTTCTATAGGGTTACCCATTTCGATGGGTAACATTTGGCTCCAATTGGGACATGAGCTCACTGTAGAGCGCATGATCTATGTACTTGAACGGGGAGTTCATGAGAACTCCAACAATCCCTGGGATTGCAGACTTGTAACTTGTTCATTGCAATCAAACTTGTTTGGGAGCATGTGCTCTTGGTGTAGGGTATCGCCCATCTTTTATATGAGAGTATAAATCCTTACAGAAAATAAAATCCAATCTAAATGCAAGCTAATCTATATGATACATAATATGAATGATATTTAGCATGCTCACACAATATGCAATGCACCTACACTACCATGCTTAGTATGTGAAGTCAATCTCCAATAAATAAGGTGAGGTGGCTCCCTTTCACCAGTGAAGAAAAAAGTTCACCATCAAGTTTGGCAATGTAAAAGGGTCCTACACCTACTTTCCCATGGATCTTGACAGGAATAAGGTCCTTATTGATCAAAACAAGATCCCCAACTTGGAAATCTCTCTTTGGTTTTTGAACTCATTGCTTCTTAAGAATGGTTGGCCTTGGATTTTTTTGATATGGAAAAATTCTTGAGAAGTGGGAGGCTTAATAGGTTTTGAAGGGCTACTTAAAGGGTTTTCACTAATAGTTCCATGGCTACGATGGGTGGGAAATGGAAAGGGGTCCACATCTTATATATGACTTGAGAGTTGGGGCTCCCTATAGAGGACAAATGGGGTACCATCAGGCTTAAGAATGGTGGCATGTGATAGATCCATTTGCAATTGTCCACCAATCGAGGCCCTTCGCTTCGTTGATAGTATCATCCCCCAACCATCAGGTAAATCAACGACAACAATATCCATTAGTACCAACATATCGTTGTTAGCTGCTAGTGAGACCTTTAAACCTTTGATAAGACAATCGATGGCAATTGATCTAGAATCAAAACCACACACATTCTCATATGGCCTAGTGATGCCCAACTCTAGTTGGTGCATGACATTGGCGGATGCCCTTAAATCAAGCATGCAATTGTGAAGTATGAGCTTATCAATCACTATGGACAATAAAAATGGGTAATGACCCTCATTCCTCTTGTTAAGGTATACATTTTTTAATATAACGGGTGGGCCATTAGGCTCATCATCAAGACCTAAAGCCTTTTTGATTTGGTTCCTATGGGGAGGAAGCTTAGCCATCTCTTTAATGAAAACCTGCACATTAAACTTAGCCAAAACACTACCCATGTCAACATCTAATACAATTTCATCATTTTTGGGTTTCCACTTGGGTTTGCTTTGAGGCTGCACTTGGGGATTATCTTTGCCTTAGATGGATTAGAGCTTGCTTGGGCTTGGTCATTATTCTTTCTAGAGTATTGCAGACCCCTAAATCTCCCACTATTCTCCACAACTAGGACATGATCCATTTAGTTGGCATTGATTTGGGCTTGGCTAGGCTCTGAGTGAAAGTAAGAATCCCCAAGAAAGATGTTGAAAGGATGAGTTTCACCTACTATATTCATATGCTCAGGATTTTCCTCCTCTTCATGTTGCTCATAAGGAATATCCTCTTGAGGCTCCTCAGAAGATTGATCCCAAGGTGACCCTCCTTGCCCTACCAGGTTGGTTTGAGCAAGAGTTTTTGGAACATTTTGTTGCACATTACGATCTCCTTTGATGGTCTTCCTAGGGAAGGATTTGTTCTTAAATTTGTTCTTAGGTGGAAATTAGACCTATACCCTCACTTTCTTTCTAATGTGGTCATTCTATTCATAAGAGTCTTTTGACCTTGTGTGATTTCAGTGGTAAAATTTTCTATCTTTTGGGCAAAAGCTTGAATGATAGGGTCAATTTGAGAGCTTGGCTTTGCCTTAGGTTCAATTCTAACTGTGTGGTAATTGAACATGTTAATTGGTGCAACATTCACATTTTGTTCAACTTTGACCATTATCTTCTTACCGTTGGCTAGGGTATTGGGGTTTTTGTCCTTGAGGACATAAGTTAAATGTCCTCGACAAACCTTGATATACCTATCAAGGATGATAGTTTCAGAGGGTTTAAACCTATTATGAATTTCCCTAAGAAGGCTATCAAACCTTTGAGTGAACTCTTTGACATTCTCTTTCTTAGTTTTTGCTATAGATAGGAATCTATCAAGGGCCATGCTTCCATCTACCTCTGTTGCCAATCTTTTTTTGAATGTATCGTGGATTGTATCCCAATCAGTGATGCTTCCTTGGGGTAGGCTAAAATTTGAGTCCCTAGCATCACTATCAAGTGAGAGGGTAAAGAGCATCATGATAATATCCTCATGCTCAATATGCCTAGAACCCACTGTGCAATAGAAATTGTGAACATGTCTCTCTAAATTGTGAACATGTCTCTCAGCAGTGGTGACATTGGTGCCATTGAACATGGGTATCCACTCATGATATTTATCAGAAAAAGGATGAGGGGCATCAGGGTGGTTACTGAAGTCTAAAGGCCTAAAGGCAATGAAATTCCAAGGTCTATCCATGGATATAGTAGGATTGGGATTAGTGCCAAAGAGTTGTCTAGCTATAGGGGTAGTTGGTTTGACAAGGGAATTGCCAATGTTAATGACTCTTTTAGTAGTGTTCCTTGTCCTTAGAGCTATGATTCTTTGAGGAGGACCTTTGGGGATTTAGAATGGGTTGGTTTAGGAGCCACTAGAAGAGGATCTATCTTCTCGTTAGATATTTTCCCTCTTCGAATGAAAGAAGCTAAATGCTTCAAGCTATGGGAATGTAGACTTGCTTCCTCCTTGGCAACGATGCCAAAAATGTTGCCGCAAAATCTAGCAGGCCTTGTAGAGGGGTATTGTGCAAGGCAAACTGTAATAACCCCAGTCATCTTGCAAGTAGGTAGAAGTTGTGTTGATGGTCTCAGTCATGGTACATTCAGTCGATCACCTTACATTTGGTAGAATCATTGTAATTATTTGGTTGTCAGTGTATACATATGGAAGAGTTAATATACATGCCTATTTATATATGTATGTATGAACATGCTTAAATGGTTAGTTATTAATTGGAAACAAGGTAAATACATATAAGTCATGTACATGGTTTTTGTAAACCCTATATGGCTATATCAAGAAAACGTATGTATTTGGTTACTTTATACTTCACAAATGACTAATGTGAATGTAGTTGGTTATTTTAGATTATATATAGCTAAGGTAAACTTCAAGAAAATAACTACACTTCGCCTTTGAAGACTCCATTTGAAGTTTTTTTTTGGTGGTTTTTGTTTTTGATGCGAGACAGTTGGGGCTAACTAGGGAGGGAACCCTAACTAATAAAAAAAGGGGATTCAAATGGAGAAAAAAAGGAGAGAGGGGAGTGAGGAGAGGAGTAGAAAAAAAAACGGTGGAAGAAGAGAAGGTATAGGAGGAGAACTGGCACCAGGAGTGCAGGAGGAAAAAGATGCATTAGTGGGGTTAGGCATATTGTGACACCAAGCAAAAAAGGGTGAGCCAACTTCTCTGTGAGGGCCTAGTGCAGAAGGTTGGAGGCATACTCAAAATCTGAATCCATCTCATTGCGGGAGAAAGGACGAGTTTCTTCCCTAGATTTTGATGGTTGAATATCCCAGAACTATCACCAAGTTTTTAAAGAAGAAAAAGTGACGAGTTCAAGGAGTTTAGTAGCACAAGTTTATTGATTCCAAGATTAAGGTTATTTTTGGTGGTGGGTCGATCTATACAGCCAAAATAAGGGCCAAAATTTTGTGTTAAAGTGTCTGCTTACGTTTGGTGTTTAGCCGTGTATGCTAGTGGCCCGATCTGCTTGTAGAATGGCAATTTGAATCTCCAGTCAAGGCTAATCTTCATATTCCATTGTCGATGGAAGTATTTTCACCTCCCTGGGTTGCATAATGGTTGATCGACATGATATACACTTTGCTAGAACCTCACCTCTCTCAATTTAGAGTTGCGTTTTTGCTGCTGGACGTTATAGAGGCTTGTAACAAGGCATTTCTCTTATGAGTCTCTGGGAATACAGTGGAGCTGCTATCTAATACCAGGTGCCATCTTTTCTCTCTGTTCTTTTATATTCAAGTTTTATATGAGTAGGAACTATAATATGGGTGACATCTCCAAATACCAATATGTATGGTTTTTCTAGGTCTAAAATATAATGCATTTATATTTCACATGAATATATGGAAGAAACATTGAGCATAAAATTTGGAACCCTGAGAGCTTAGTTCGATGGTTAGAGTTTACAATATTCTTTATGAAGTCAAACTTGTGAAAAAAAGGGGGGTACCTACAACATTCTACAGTCAAACTGTTCGACATAACCTGCCACTGAGAAAATTAACAATAAAACTCAGGAAAATTCCCAAGATCGTGGAATCTCTAGGGAGGGATTTTATAGTTAGGACAACAAGCTTTGCAATGCCTACTTGCAATGGTGTAGGTGGCTTGGTTGGGCAAACCACACATTTTCTTAACTTAAGAAACCAACTGTTGCGATTCTAAACCGATTGTGTGCATCTAAATCAATTGTCATTGCATTGTGTTGTTCCCTGTTGGAACTATCATTGAGACACAATATTGTAGGGACAGACAACTGTATAGCCTTTTCATTGTAGTAGCCAGGATATCGGGCTTTGATTTCAACGAGACAACTTGCTTTGATTTCAACAAGACAACTTGACTGACTTTTGTGATTACGTCTATGGAAGTGAATGCCTAGGTACTGCTTCCTGAACTAGGGTTGGTTAATTTACAATCAATGGATAAGTAGATCTAGAATTGATTGAGGGTGGAGGCCTTACCTCTGGAACCCCTCATTGGCTAAAGGGTGGAGGCCATTGACTGCCCTGGACTAGCCTTCCTCGATGAGGGGGTTCGTAGACTTTGGATTCCTAATGTAGGGTGGAAATTGGGTTAGATCTTTGGACTCCCTATACCTGAACACTGTTATGCTAGAAGGATGGAGATTGGGTTAGATCTTTGGACTTCCTGTACTAGAACACTCTTATGCCAAAAGGGTGGAGATTGGGTTAAATCTCTGGACTCCTTGTACCTAAACACTCTTATGCTAGAAGGGTGGAGATTGGGTTGGATCTTTGGACTCCTCCTACCTAAACATTGTTATGTTAGAATGGTGGAGACCGGGTTGGATCTCTGGACTCTCTGTACCTGAACACTCTTATGCCAGAAGGGTGGGGATCAGGTTAGATCTCTGGACTCCCTGTACCTGAACACTGTTATGCCAGAAGGGTGGAGATCAGGTTAGATCTCTGGACTCCTTATACTTGAACACTATTATGTCGGAAAGGTGGAGATCGGGTCAGATCTCCGGACTCCTTGTACTTGAACATTGTTATGCCAGAAGGGTGGAGATCGGGTTAGATCCTTGGATTCCTTGTATCTGAACATTGATATGCCAAAAGGGTGGAGATTGGGTTAGATCTCTGGACTCCCTGTGTCAGAACACTGTTATGCCTGAAGGGTGGATGTCAAGTTGGATCTCTAGACTCCCTATACTTGAACACTCTTATGCCAGAAGGGTGGAGATTGGGTTAGATCTCTGGACTCCCTGTACCTGAACACTGTTATGTCAGAATGGTGGAGATCATGTTGGATCTCTGGACACCGTGTACCTGAAGTTCTGAACACTGTTATGCTAGAAGGGTGGAGATCGGGTTCGATCTCTGGACTCCTTGTACCTGAACACTGTTATGCCAGAAGGGTGGAGGTCAAATTAGACCTTTGGACTCCCTGTACCTGAACACGACTGCATGGACATCAGTGGTGGAAGATATTCATAGCTCTTCCCTTGGCAGCCTTGCATAAGCCCATCTAGATATCATTCAAAAATAAGGAATGGACATTAAATCAAAATTACCTTTGTGATGGTCTTTCATCATGACAGTCTTTCATCATGACATCTTCTAGTTCGCATCAGCGTCCTACATACACATTGACACATCTCCAAAAGATATATACTGTCAAGGGTCTCTTTCTTTTTCAGACTTCATCAGAGTCATCATATCTTTCATGGAGATATCCTAGTCAAATCTTCCAGTTCTCGGATGTTGATTTCCTTCGTCATGGTTGCATATTCCACGATCTCTTTCCTTGTTTCTTCACACATTTCTCTTCCTAGGAACTTTTAATCAGAGTTCCTCCAATCACTGTCAACCACCTCATATTTCATATGAGGACATATTATGTTGATTTCATCTAGACAATGTGTGACCCATGCTTTCCTCATCCTTTCAAAGGAGGAGATCCTTTCTTTTGATCATGCTCTTGAGATAGAGAATTTATCGATGTTACCTGCAACCATATGACATGACTCTACAATATCGAATACAAGCATACGTACCTCATTTTCCTTTAGGTCATCTAGACTTCTTTCAGCAACTTCCTTGATTGAAAAAACTTCAATCCCTTGATTTGCTTCACCTTTTTTTTTGTCATCATACCATCATCTCATGAATTCCCACAAGATGGAATTCTTGATGAAACACTTGCTTCCTTTTGATTGGTGAACCTTCCGATGAAGATTCCAATAGAGGATCTTGAGTATCCTCATCCAGCAAATGTTTCCTATTGACTGTTGTATGATGAGCTTTTGTACTAGATGACTTTTTCTTTTCCCATAAGTACCACTTATGCTTCTAATGAGGTTACCAAGAGCTATATCCTTCCAAGGGTGACTGTCATAGACTTCTATTTCAACTATTTTTCTTTATGATGACGAGCTCTTGATTTTAATGCTTCTATGATGCCACGATGAATCCTATCCCTAGTGAATCATGATAGCCATATCTTACAATAGAAAAAATTAAAAACATTAAAGCAAATACTCAGAATATTCAGAAAATATTAAAGCAAATACCCTGCAACCTACACCAATATACAGATCAAGTACTGAAAAATAAATGAGACAATCACACAAAGGACACTTATTTTTGGATTAAACGTCCCCGGGAAAACCTAATGCGGGAAAATCGATGCAATAGATATGAGGGTTTTATTATAAAGCAACTTTTTGAATACAACTAGGGTGCCAAATTTGGCTCACCCAACAGAGAATAAATCCATCAGAAGTACCTCTATCTGGAGACATATATTTTGGTGAATCTAGCAACTGGATGAACAAACCCCACAGGTGACTGCGTTGTCCCCAGCGTTGTGCAGCGACGGCTACTCCCAGCTCTGTGTTGGAACTGTGTCACCTCCTCTAGGAGTTGCGTCACCCTCCCAGTGAGCTGTCTCGGCTCAGAAATCGATTTGCTGAACTGATGCCCGATTTGCCTCATAGAAACCCTAGCGCTGCCTCTGCGTGATTGTGTTAGCCCCTCTAGCTTCTGTGTCACCCTCCTAGAGCTGCACTGTCTCTCCTTGGTGCTGCACTGCCTCTCTGTTATGTATTCTCAGTCTTAGACGAAATTCCTACTGCTGAACTGCCCCTCTTCGCACTAGAAGCTTACTCCTAAATTCTCAGCAAACCACGCCCCAAAATTTCGATCTAGCTCAAGTGCTGCTTTCAATGTGTGTGTTCTCTAACTGACCCCAGGCCTTCCTTTATACTTTTCCCTTTCAGAAATCAATGACTGTGATCTAATCTCCAATGAATGGCTAAGATTAAATTAGACTTGATCCTTGTCACTTAGAACCTTCTCACCCATATGTACATTAATTCACTTTAATTATTTTAATTTCCTAAGTTTTAACTTAGGCACCATTAAAAATAATTAATTATTTGAATATCATGCACTTCGGGTGGAATTTCTCCAAACGATTTCTGGGTCTTGGAGATTTCATGTGTTCTAGCCCCTCCACAAAATTTTGGATCTAGAGCACATCTGGTGCTACCCAAAATTCAACACTCCCTCTTAGCGAGGAATGTGCTCTAGCAATACTTCCCAACAGAAGTATCACAGTGATCCATGACATTGTTCCTCTGCGTTGCTGATGCTCGGCCTGCTGCCCTTCATCCATTGCGCTACTGCAATCTGTACTGCTACCCATGACATTGCCACTGTCGCTGCTGCATCTGTACTGTAACTCCCTCTCAATATGCTTCATCATGCTGCCCATAGCAATGACACTGCTAGTTGCTCCACTGCAACTCAGTTGCTCAGAAGCAAGCAACTGAAAAGCCACCCCAAAAGCTGACATGCTGGTCAGTTTGGATGCCCCTCGACACTGAAGCTACCTTTGCTGCTAATCTGTGCTGACCCTCTGATGCTACTCCGCTGCTGTTGTATCTGCTCTGTGCCTTCCACATTGCTGCAACACTCCACTACGCTGCTTTAGACTTTGGCATTCTAGCTCTGCCACTGTTGCTCCATCATCCTTCACACCAATTGACTCCTGTCATTTTGCTACTGTCGTTAAGGGTTCCCGTAGCTGTATGTGATCCAAGAGTTTGGGCACCTCAAGGATCTTGCCCGTCATGTAGTCCTCTCGACTACAGCTCAATATCGCCCCACCTCTTCTCTAGAGGTGCATGAGCATTCATGGCGCAATCATCATCGTCCTCTTTGTCAGCTTGCGCCCTTCTCTTCTTTTCCCTTCTTCCGAGGGCACTGCGTGGTGAAATGACCCATTTCTCCACATTTGAAGCATCTGACTTTGGATATGTCCTTTCGTTTCTGCTGCCCTTGCTGTCCCGCTGATGCGAGATCTGCATCCTCCTCTCCCTCCTTATTGATTTTGACCACTTTTTTGTTTCTTCCCGCCTTGGTCCATCATTTGATCTCTTCCTGTCGAAGAGCTGCCTACATCTCCTCCCAACTCGGAAGATAAGCCTTGCCCAAGATGCTTTGGACAAAGGTTTCCCAGTCTTCTGTGACTACATTCAGGGCTGTCCTAACCATAAATTTAGCATTTGGTGTAGCCCCTGCGGAAGTTAGCTGTCCAGGGATCCTTTGCAACTTGAGAAGGAAGGGATCGAATTCTTCTCCCTTTTGCATCTGAAACTGTCTCAGCTGATTCTCAAGCAACATCTTTCGCTGAATGAAAGTTCCCTTGTACAATGTGGTCAAGGCCTCCCACATTTCCCTTGCTGTGTCTTTCTCAACAATATGTGGGATCACATGATCCTTGACCTCGTCCAAGATCATGCACTTTGCTTTTGCCTGAGCCTCCTCGTACTTCTTGAGATGATCAACATCAACTGGAACAACAACCATCCTCAAGGCATAATCCTTGATGCGATTTTAATCCAAAATTCTCAGGAACCTGGCCTTCTAGATGACGAAGTTGGATGTTCTCCATCTAACCTGTCCCGATCCCTCGGTCCATTAACAACCATCTCTTCTCCCTCTTTCACTGCTACCCCAGCAAAACTTGGATCTGGATTTCTTTGGCGCTAGAAATCCTCTAAGGAACAAGCTTCCTTTGAATTTCAATTTCCTTCCAGAAATCCTTCTGCCAACCACTGTCGAACCACCCCTCTAATCTCTCTTTGTTGTTGCTCAGCACTAGATCTAGATTTCTTGGCAAGAAATCTTTCGAGGAATTGATTCCCTCTACTTTGCTTCTGCCCCACCAGGTACTGTTCTACACCAACAGAATCAGCGCCCCTAGATGAAATCTGTGCTGCACCTCTAGCCATGATAACCGGAAAAGCGAGACTCAACAGTCTTCACCCTGGCCCAGTAACCACTGTGTTGTCTGCGCTGCACCTCTAGCCACGATTACCGGAAAAGCGAGACTCAACAGTGTTCGCCCTGGCCCAGTAACCACTGTGCTGCCCTCTGCAGCAACAACGTCACCCAATCAGGCTGACGCAGGCTTTGCGTGAGCCTCCCCTGGTGATTGCATCACCCCTCCTCTACTCTCTTGGCTTGAAACTGTGCTGTCTCTCGGGACAACTGTCTTCACACATAGATTTTCCTTTGTCCTTTCGCTGATGGCTTCAGTCCTCCTTGATCTGCAATTGCTCTGATACCATGTGAAAATTTCTGAATCTAACAAACTAGAAATCCTACTGCAGTAAATTGATTTGCATTACCTACTTGTGTTCTTCATTTTAACAAGTTATTTTCAGAAATATTAAGAAAATATTAATGAAAATACACTGCAACCTACACCAATATTCAGATCAAGTACTGAATGTTGAACTGGTTAACGACCATCTCTGCTCAAATGAATGTTGAACTAGTTCTCTTCTCCCTCTTTCTCTGCTGCTCTAGCAAAACTCGGATCTGGATCTCTGCTCAAATGAATGTCGAACTAGTTCTCTTCTCCCTCTTTCTCTGCTGCTCCAGCAAAACTCGGATCTGGATTTCTTTGGCACTAGAAATCCTCTAAGGAACAAGCTTCCTCTGAATTTCGATTTCCTTCACAGAAATCCTTTTGCCAACCACTGTAGAACCACCCCTCTCTAATCTGTCTTTGCTGTTGCTCAGTATTGGATCTAGATTTCTTGGCAATAAATCTTTTGAGGAACTGATTCCCTCTACTTTGCTTCTGCCCCACTAGGTACTGTTCTGCACCAACAGAATCAGCACCCCACCAGCAACTCCAGATGAAATCTGCGCTGCACCTCTAGCCACGATAACCGGAAAAGCGAGACTCAACGATTGCTGGGTCTTGGAGATCTCATGTGTTCTAGCCCCTCCACAAAATTTCGGAGATAGAGCACATCTGATGCTACCCAAAATTCAACACTCCCTCTTAGCGAGGATTGTGCTATAGCAATACTTCCCAGCAGAAGTATCACACTGATCCACGACATTGTTCCTCTGTGTTACTGATGCTCGGCCCGCTGCCCTTCATCCACTGCGTTACTACAATCTGTACTACTGCCCATGACATTGTCATTGTCACTGCTGCATCTGTACTGCAACTCCCTCTCAATATGCTACATCATGCTATTGACACCTAACTCCCACTATTGACACCTAACTCATGACTTGATTATTCTAGACTTTGACAAATTTTCCTAATAACTCACGACAACTTTCATGTTTTTGACTAGACCTCTTGATGACCACACCCATGGTGACATTCTGGATAGTGACACTCGAACTTATGACAACATTTGACATTAAGTTTGACTTTATTCAAACTAACCATTGAGTCATTTCGAGACATTTGACAAATGCAAACTTACTGACCCTAACATTGGCTCCATTGGGGATGGCAGCCTCCCTGTGAGGTGCCAAGAACAAAAATGCAGACCAAGTGCCTAACCATTGGGCAATGGAGTCAACTGATACACTTAAAATATGACTAAAAATATGATTTACGGACTGAAAAAAATAACTATTGATTCACTGACAAAACTTACATATGGCAGCAGATCACTAGAATCTCAGGGCCTTCTCGTCGGGCTTGAAACTCTGATGATAGCTTCCCACACATGCTATATTGCAATATGACTAAAAATATGATTTACAGACTGAAAAAAATAACTATTGATTCAATCACTAAACTTACATATGGCAGCAGATCACTAGAATCTCAAGGCCTTCTCCTCGGGCTTCAAACTCTGATGATAGCTTCCCACACATGCTATATTGCTTCTCAACTAATCCACAAACTACTTGATTCAAATAACCATGCAAGCACCTTATCCATTGGTTGAATTCTATGCATGTGCTTGCTCCCAATCAAAAAAGGAAAACTAATGAATGAGAACTCCCATAGAAACTCACTAACAATTCCAACTATGATGAGATTAAAAAACATGGGCCCACTAGCTGACTTTAAGAACGCTGCAAAAGCATCATCATAGGAATGCACACTGAACTCTAGCTCCTCTGGTAGATTGCAATTCTATTTGGATAAATCTCGATCTGCAACATTACTTCCCTACAACTTCAACTTATATTTGTCCTCACAGGACTACAATTTTTTCTGTGACCTTTGTAATGAATATGATGGAACCGCTGCATCATGTATAATGGCAGTGTTAAGAGTTAACCTTTCATGTATATCAACAAAAATATGATCTTGGTCTTCAACATATTCTGTGTTTCTTACTTCAAGAGGCATATTTTCCTTCATTTTCAACACGCTCTAGATCAATCTTTTCTTTTTCACTGCTATCCTCTTCTTGATCATTAACAGTCTGTTGAATATGTTGATCAGGCTCGCATTTCTTCATTGACCTCAAGAAAATGAACATGAACATTTACATCAAATTCCTGATTAGTTTCATCTTTAGCTAAGGAGAAAATTGCTGCCTGTCGGGAATCCACTTGAATATCATGGCAACTGTCCTCATCATTTACTATGTCCTTATTCTCTTTAAAAGAATTCTCATACTTTTGATCATAAAAAGACTAACAAGGTTGCTCTTTCTGCATCAGAAATTTGATTACTTGATTTTTGGGCAAGAGAGAAGTTACCATATCTTCTTTGTGATGAAAAGGGTTCTCGTGCAAAGCTTCCAAAATCTCTTCATCCATCTCTTCATCCATGAGCTCTTCTTCGCCATAATTTTTTTCCAGATTTTGAATGAAATCATTCTCAACATGGTCGCAACAATTATCAACCGATGACAAAAAGGGATGAGATTCTTTGTATTTCTCAAAAAATACTAAATGAAAATCTTTAAGTGAATACAAGCTACTAGATGGCAAACCTTCATACCAAGACCGCGCTTTTCCTTCCAGAGTAGCCATGAACATCTTCATGAGACAATCTTCATGAAATTGAACCTTCAACTTGCGTGCATGCATATGAAATTTAACCAGATGTAGAGCAGCATCCTCTCTCTGTCACCATCTTTGAACCTGGGTAGATAACTCTGCCAATCTACACAAGGCATGCAGTTTGGAAATCCTAGGATGTGATCTCAATTCATGGGAGCATACCTTGTAGCTGAATTCATTTTGAAGATGTGGAGACACCAGTGGAACTTGAAAATCTGAGTTCTACTTGATTGTAGTCGCCAAGTGAATGGTTCAGCCTTCCTAAGTCTGAATGTTGTTCATCATCAACAACCAAATCTGAAACTTTGATTTTTTTTCTCGGGGAAGATGAAACCGTTCGGTCCTCGACAATGACGCCAATATGTTAGTACTCTGTAATTTCCTTAGGCTGTAGGAAGGAAATCTAGAGGTAATCACAAACCACTTGTAAGCTAGAATCTATCCCTTCTATCTTTAGAGAGGGCTCTCTTATATGATTTCAATGAATGAATTGGCTGGGTAGTTTGGATTTCAGGCTAACTATGATGATCAAAGGATAATTTTAAGTGGTGGCTTGAAGGTAAGTGAAGGAAGGAAAACCCACTTTGAACAAGCTCATCTTTTTTAATGATTCAAGTGAATAAGGGATAATGATGATACCAATACACTCTCACCAATGAGTAAACCGTACATACTATGGCTAGATAGTATACAAGCCTCCTGTGTTGCACTGATATGCGTTTGGGATCATGCATGTCAAATCCTACCCTTGAAGTTGGTCTCAGGCTGGGCTTCTAGATGTTCTAACGCTGAGCTGGTGTCGTGTATGACATTAAAAAATACAAGAATACAATGGAGTTAAGATATTAGCTACTGTATCAAATCAATCATATGTACAATAGGATAGCTTACCTATGGTTGAGTATTGTGTTTATTGAGAATGTTTTAATTAATGCCTCTGTTACATTCTCTGTCCATTGTAGTCAACCTTATTGACCTTATTAAGCTCGGGGTTAACTCCCTCCCATGCTTGGATTTCTTTTATATTAAATCCTATCCCTATTGAGCTCATTGCTCTCAATTAGGAAATTGTAAAATATGTAAGTCTCAGTGAAATGCACAAACGCCAATTACTCTGAAATTCTACTTGGGGCAAGGTTCACCTCAGTTAGTTCTTGGGAAAAGGAATCTTCCTTGTTTACCAGAGCAGGGTGGAATTCATTACTTCAATTTGTCCCATAGCCAATTGTCCACCCTTTCTAAGTGTTATTTCTATGTTGTGTATAGCCCGTGCTAAGGGATATGGTTGAAGTAGACTCTTATCCGATGAATAAAAATCCTTCCCAAACTGTACAAGCTCTCTCAGGGCTCAGCTTTCTGGTGTATATTATATTCACATATTTGATAAAATAAATCGAATGAGAAGGCATCTATTGTATTCTCTATGTCCCGATTCTTTACATCTTAGTTCTCTCTATTCCATCATCTGACTTATATTTTTTTTAGCATTCAGAATGAATAACTTTATCAAATTACACTAATACTTTTGTATGTTATGGATAACTTAGGAGGCATATTAAACATTTTTTTCTCTTCTCTCCTTTTACTTTTTTCCTCTCCCCATCTTTTTATTTTGGGAATTACTACCACTGTCCGACTCGCTCCGCCTCTGACCCATCAGATCAATGTTGAGTAACTTGTCTTTTTAAGAGGGCTCTATCCCATTTTGTTTCACCGCTTCGCAAATAATCAGTCCTCCAATATTATTATACTTCGGACATGATCGATATTGAAGCAATTGAATCCAATCACATGCTGTCATTTATCCTCAGTTTCCCTTTGGGGTTTGTCCCATAATGAAGTATGTCTATCCATGAGTTGATGACAAAAATCACAGGAGGAAGTAATGCATCCACGCAAGCTGTTATACCACCCCTTGATGATTCAACCATTGCAATAATTGTTGAAATGGGATTCTCAAAGGGAAGGGTAAAAGAAGCCCTAAGGAATGTACACGCAAATCGGTTTGAGTTGGTAATGGAATGGCTAATTACTCATGCAAAAGAACCATTGTAGGAAGATGATGAACCTTCTGGGGCACTGGCTCTTTCATTGGAAATTCAAAATCTTTAGCTAAGGAAGAGATGGTGACCAACCAAAAAGGATATTGACAAAAAAGAGCACAAGCTTCTTCTATGGTTGAGAAGTCCTCCACTTGCATTAAGTTGCTCCATGTTCCTTGAAGGACTTGCTAGCTAGGGAAGAGCTAAGGTTATATCATTTCATGCAGAGCATCTGAGGCATTGTCATTGGATCGTGAACAGGATAGTACCATCACACTCTGGCTTTAATTTTTACAGGAAGACAATGCAGCATGCGGAGTTGCTTCTGACAATGGTTTAGTGCTTTCCTACAGGCAAAAAAAAATGCTTACCTTATTCTTGTAACTGCAACACAAGATTCGGGTGATTTGGTAACCACCCTCTTTGAATTAGATTGGGTATTGGGGTGTGTTACATAAATACTAGACTAAGTGAGAACAATGGGGGTGATGGTCCACTATCATCACAGCCAAAACTCCCAACTCTTTATGGACTTTCAACCATGGGAGAAGTCTTGCTATATGAATAGGTCAATTAATAATTATTCTAAGGTTTTAGGGACAAGGTGACCCAAAAGGTTTTCAGTGGAAAGACACAATTTAGGCATAAAGCCTCCAAGAGGAGGCTATATTACTTTCCTTAGAGAGACCTAAAATATGTGACAAATGACCTAGGGCTTTATTGGTGAAATGATAGTTGGGATGGCCAAAGGTGATGGTGTAGGGAAAAGGGTTTCCAACAATGTATTCCTACAAGGTGCCTGACGGGTTGAAGCCTTGATGGGGCCCCTCCTTGAGCCTTGAGCCTTTATCCTTGATCGCACCTCGTCATGTGGGATGGAGCCAGTCATTCCTTACAAGTCAAGGTCTGAGCAACGAGGTGCACGCGTACAAGACCTTTTTTTCGTTTTTTTTTACTCTAAAGTGTCACTCAAAATGGTATGGCATTTCAAGGCACATGAAACCCTCAATAAGCCCCAAGTTGAAGCTAAAACCAAACTAGGGTTTAACCTAGGGCAAACAACTAGGGCAACAAAATTTATGCATAGAATTGGAGTGAATTCCTATGAAGGGTGTTGATTTTGAGGCAACCAACTATACCCTCAACATTTAGACTCTCTAATCTCGCAAATTCCTCTTCCCTAGGAATTCACGCGAAGCCCTAGCTTGGCTGCTTCGCCTTAAAGGTGCCGAATTGGCTACTTGGCATTCTCAATCAAGGCTTCCCAAGTAGAACCTCTTCTATACCCATTGGACCATTAAGGAAGTTCCCACTAGACTAAGATTGAAGTAAACCCCCCATTTAAGGTGAGGGAACAAGATCATGGTTAAAACCTCCCTTTCTTCTAGGTCGTGCCATAATCCATGTCAAAATCCCAAATACAAACAAATACAAACAAGCATAAGCACCCGATTGCAAAATGAATAAAGTACCTTTTGATCGGAGGCCTACCTAACAAAACTACTAAAATTTCTTTATGAGAGAGATTGTTGTAAGGTGCAAAGGAAGATACAAAGGTAGAGGTGTGCTCTTTTTTGGTGTGAAATTTGTATATGATTTGTTAATAAATCCTTCTCATTTCAAATACCACATTTCTCCTCCCTCTTTATCTATTTAGGGTTAACGATTTTAGTGTTTGCATAAGTTGTACTTTCTAGTGCATAAGAATAATAATATTGTTGGTCTCTAATTAAGATTATTCATAAGATGACGTGATATTTGTTTCATGTGTTCCAAAACATTTTGTGTGTATTTAATATTACTCGTAATATTTTCTTGGTGTGCAGGGTGTGCTTGGTTGGCCATTGATACATTTTAGGGTTGCAGATCATTGTTCGTACCTATTGTTTCTCTTTGCTTGTTTTCTTTTTGCGAGTTTTGTTGTTGGTTCCTATTTGGTGTAAAACCCATGTATGCTTTGCAATATAACCTATGTTGCGGCTGTATGTATGGATTGTCCCATATGTGTTTTTGTTTAAATTTGAGCCATCTTACAATATTAGTCATTTGTTTAATTATCGAATGTAATGCTATGTAGGTAAAGGAATGTGGAGGATCACTGATGAAACCACTGAAATATTTTTGTGTCAGACACATTGTAGTAGAGTGCAGAGGCAAAGGTAGAGGTTGGTTTTCTTTTGGTGTGAAATCCATGTATGATCTACTATTTAATCATTCTTATTGCAAAAATATAGTTCTTCTCCCTTCTTATTTAGGGATTATGATTTTTGTTGTTTGCTTAAGATGTAGTTTTTAGTTCATAAGATTATTCATAAGATTTTCATTCTCCATTTAAGATTTCTTATAAGATATTTTGATCTCTGTTGCATTTTTTCACAATATTTAATGTGTATTTAATAGTTCTCATAATAATTTCTAGTCTCTATTCAATACTTATTTATTTTTTGATGTGCAGGGTGCCCTCGGTTGGCCATGGATGCTTTTTGCAGTTGCAGTGCAGAGTCTACCTCTTATTTGTTTTTTATGTGTTCTTTTCATTATTTTTGTTCCAGTTTTCTATTTTTAGTCATATTTTTCTATTGTTGTTTTATTTTTGTTTTTTTTTTAATGTTGATGTTGTTATATCTTTGTATTTGTGAGCATGGCCATGCTAATTTGTGGTTTGATACTTTTTTTCCCTTGTATGACTTTTGATCTATTTTTCTTTTATTCACATTTTATACTGGGTTCAATGGGTGGGGAAATTGAAGAAGACTTTAACAACCCATAGTGTGGGTTTAGCATTGATGCGGAGCTTAGAAATGTATTGGGCAAAGGCGAAGGAGGTACATGCATGGGGAAATTACTTCTTTATGGGCAAAGACGGAGGAGGTATGTATGGGGAAGATTTTGTTTGTTATTGCATAATTATATGGTTTCATGCCCATTCTTATTTAAGTCATTTGTTGCTTTATCTTTTTGTTGAAATTTAGATGTAATGCAAATTAAAAAAGTTGAAGGACCACTGGTGAAACTACTGAACATCTTTCTGTGAGAGAGATAGAAGGCACCATAGCAAAGGTAGAAACAAAGATAGAAGGTGGGTTATCTTTTGGTGCAAGATTCATGTTAAAATTAAATGTGTTTATTTATATAATGAGTGCTTTGCAAATGTAGTTAAGGTGGAGGAGCATTGATAAAGCTATTAAAATATTTTTGTGTGACATACTTACAGATATGTAGGAAAGTGTAAAGGAAAAAAATGTGTTCTCTTTTGGTTCTGACTTATATCTTCTTGTTTCAATACAATGGTTCTTCTTCTTCTTCCTCCTTGATTATGATTTTTGGTCATTACATAAGATGTGCTTTATCATAATATCATTCACAAGGCTTCCTATCTTCATTTATGATTTCTCATCATATATTAAATTCTCTATTTTGATTTCTATTTGGTACATTGAGTCTTAACTACACATGATTTCAGTGTAGTGGACAATGTAGTGGATGAAAGACAAGGTTGAGGTGATATGTGTGTTTAAATTTGAGGTGTCCCTAATATCCCTAATAGAAAATTTTAACAACAAAATAATTGCATATAGACAACCAACAAAATAATTGCATATAGACAACCAACAATTTGATACACAAATAGACACCAATAATATCACTGAGCCATGTATTAACAGTAGATACCAGAAATGAACTTGAACAACAAAATAATTGCATATAGACACAACCAACAATTTGACACAAATAGATGCCAATAATATCACTGAGCTATGTATTATTCCACTGGAAAGAGTACATCAACTTGAAGGAAGTGGAACTTGGGCTTGCCAAGCAAGCGAAGCAAACCCGAAAACAGATCTCTACCAAAATGATGTATGACCCCTGGTAATGATGTAGATGACCCAGTGAGAAAACCGCTGCAAACCTGATCTCTCCAAAAATCCGCTGAAGCATTGTGAGATTTCTGGGTGAAATCTCCTCTACCAAAATGATGTATGACCCCTGGTAATGATGTAGACGACCCAGTCAGAAGACTGCTGCAAACCTGATCTCTCCAAAATCCCGCTGAAGCATTGTGAGATATCTGGGTGAAATATCCTCAAGAGTGCTGGGTTCTTGTCCAACACCCAATAGCAAACCCGAGGGTTTTCATCTTGGGGCTATAGAAGCTGGGAACTAGGTTCTCCAAACCTTGTCAACAGAAAATATCAACAATCCAAGATGTCCTCAAATGGTCTCCTCCTCCTCTTTTAGAGATCTCATGGATTCCTCTAGAAGCTTTTATTTTATTATTATTTTAATCACTTAATACCATTTCCCTCCTTTTATTCAATTAAAATATCTTTTTAATTTGGGAAAATGGTAAATTAGCCACCATCCTTCCTCAGGCCATTGAAAGTCATTTCTCACCTTCTCATCCTGTACATCTCTATTTGTTCCAGCTCCAACGAGCTATTACACTACGGTATTTCGTCAAGTATTCCTACCAAAATGCCACCTTAAGTGTAATTAAGTGAGTTAAGTTCAATAATAACCTGATGTCCAATTTTATTATTATTTTAATCACTTAATACCATTTCCCTCCTTTTATTCAATTAAAATATCTTTTTAATTTGGGAAAATGGTAAATTAGCCACCATCCTTCCTCAGGCCATTGAAAGTCATTTCCCACCTTCTCATCATGTACATCTCTATTTGTTCCAGCTCCAACGAGCTATTACACTACAGTATTTCGTCAAGTATTCCTACCAAAATACCACCTTAAGTGTAATTAAGTGAGTTAAGTTCAATAATAACCTGATGTCCAAAAGTTGTTGGAATGCAACCGAACAAAAGGCAAGCTCTGCGGATGATGGAATGTGCCAAGCGAATGCCGTCAAACTCCATAAAAACTCCTTAAAACCCCATAAATCCCCTCCAAGGGCTCTTGGGCCCGCTAATGGAGTAAACCTGCTCCTGTGACCTAGTTGCCACCAACGCTAGAAGTCCATCCTGATCACACCATAAAGGAAACTAGAGAAAGGAACATGACAAATCTTCTCGCCCCAAGATTGTTTGTTGTCAAACAATCCATATCTGTCAGCCAATCTGCCGGTCCTGTGCAACTGAGGACTAATACCTAGATCCCATACAAACCACTGGATGTTACCGTGCCTCTGTGCCACCCAACCATGAATGGATCCCTTAGTGCCTGGATCC
The DNA here is from genome assembly GCA_000404065.3 of Pinus taeda. Lineage (NCBI taxonomy): Eukaryota > Viridiplantae > Streptophyta > Pinopsida > Pinales > Pinaceae > Pinus > Pinus taeda. Next base: position 25,382 of record APFE031674825.1, read on the forward strand.
CAGACTAAACTCTGTCTTGT